>JASANN010000036.1:357307-450114 GCA_031762395.1 Calameuta pygmaea | reverse complement strand
CTCTCTCTCTCTCTCTCTCTCTCTCTCTCTCTCTCTCTCTCTCTCTCTCTCTCTCTCTCTCTCTCTCTCTCCCTTTCTCGCACAGAATCTCCTTCATTGTATCTCTTACCCACTCCCGCAGCTATATACGGTCGAACGGTGCTCACTGTACACCATTTACATTTGTCTGTTCCTTCATCGTAAACGTAACTTTACATCCAGAACGACTTGTAAGTGTATAACGCAATGTCATAGACTCTTTTCGATTTCTGGTTATGCGAATATTTACGTAATTTAAGTGAATTTAATAAGTCATTTCTTGAAAGAGAGATTTCTGATTTGTTAATTAAGGCGTAATAATGTCTCTCTCGTCCACCCTCCAGGGAAGCCCAACGCAATTACTCGTTAGTTAGTCTCACGTCGTCTGCTATACTGTACTTATATATAGTATCGTACCTGTATGGTATATACGTATATATGTACATACATCTGGTTGACTATATCCATAAGAGGAGACTTACCTGAAATTCCCTGTGCAATGAGCTCCAGGAATCACCTTATAAAATAGACAGTTAACAGTCCTTGCGATACGAGCCGCGTGGGATTCGTATGGTTAACGAGGTAACTCACTTCCGCAATGGATACCTATATTGTATAGGTAGGTGTATAGACATATATATGTGAAGGGTGACGTCACTGGTTTACAGTATCGATGCATCGTTATCAGGGTGATTTCGAATGAAGTAATGGTAAAGTTATTTTCTTTGGTGGCCATCGCCGTATAAATGCCAAAGCAAGGATTCAGGTCTCGTTTTATGATAGGCGCGACTGATGCTTTTGTGACTTTGATCCTTTTTATCTTCTTTCTTGTTTTTCTTCTTTCGCTCTCCGTTAGGGGAAAGGATATCGGAGAGACCACAAAGTTACCTCGACGTGCACGAGCGAGTGCATCCTTCAAGATCTTCCAGAAACTATAAGCATCAAAATTCGCTTGTCGTTTGGTAACTGAAGAAATGCTCTTATTCGGGAGGTAGGCGCGTGTGGGTATACGCAGATTAGAGAGCGCTAATGGAATTTAAAAAAAAAACAGGAAATGTCGATGCATAAGGTAAACTGTATGAGATTAGTCTTGACACGTGGCGTTGCACAATGGTACAAGATAGATAAAGTGTAACTGCAGATAAATGCCAGTGGAGAGGGTAAATACGGTAACGATAGATAAATCGCGATTGGTTATGGGTCGTATCGGGATAACACTGAATTCAATGACGAAACGTGTCAAAAATAAAAATTTTATTGTGGGATTTAGAGTTATTTTTTTTATCCAAAGGGTGCGAATATAGAGCTTTGTAATTTCACCAAAAACGTCGATAAGTATTAAGTCTACAGCGCTTACGCGTAGAAATTTTACAACACAGCGAATTCGTCGGATGGTACGAGGCATGACATGGGAAAATCCTATTGTCACGTTGAAAGTGCCTGGATATGTCTTACTAAAATATTTATTAAGATTCGAGTAGATAAAGGCATGCCGGGAGAATAAGGGCAGAAAGAATTAAAGAAAAAAAATAAATAAAACATTGATTTTATCGATGCCAGAACTCGCGGGAGCAAAGTGTCTGAGAACAATTCGATTCTTTCTCTGGCCTTTCTATTCACTTTCCTCAGACGCGCGACGTCGAGGACGCGGACGTCACGCTCACCGTTTCTCTTCTCCCTCTCCCACTGACTCTCCCTGTCTATCTTTTTCTCTGTCCTCTACTAGACAATATTCCACAGACACGTTTTAAGGACACTGCAAAACTGCGTTATTACATTTCCCCGTCAGATCCGTGGAGTACAATTTACTCGGCGGACGGTAACATCCCCGCAGAGAGAAATAATAAAAGCGAGCGAAGTAGCTTGGCAAAGTGTATGTTTCTCGATAACAATGGAGGAAATTGATCACTTCCTGTATTTCGTAGAACCTGAATGAGAGGAAGCATGGTACCGTCGAAAAAAAAGGGGGTGATTAGCGGATGAAAGAAGCCCGTGTGGTTGTCCCAAGGAGTTAACGAGGACGACTGGTAGGACTGCTTTGGATGGAAGAAGATAAAAAGAGATCAAGAAAGAAATAAGTAATAGAAGTAAAACGAGAACAAAGAAATAGAACGAAAGAAACTGAATTGGAAAAGGAGGATGAACGAGAGTATACGATAGGGGAAACGATGAATGCGAACTTCTCGGAGCCAGAAACGGGTTGATATAGTTCTCCGATATTATTGCAATGAGAGTTGAGCAAAAGGAGTAAAAAAAAGGAAACAAGAATAGGCAACAGTGCGAGATATATTGCGTAGATACTAGAGAAATATGCTCTTTCACGAAATCTTGGACGGTTCAGGAAATACGGCGCGATTTTACGAGTACCTTGACTCAGTACTCAGCTTCTACTCAGATGAGATATTCCGCATCAAGTATCTTCAAAGTAAGCAGTTTGGAGTAGGATATATTCTTAATAAAATAATATACTATAGTATAATAATTGCTGTTCTCCGCAGAGTAGTTCAGTAGGCTGTGATATACGTACGTCTAATTAATGAATAAATAATAGTAATACCGCGAGTACCTCTTGTAAGTAAAGATCAAATAATACATAGATTCTGTATATATGTATGTACCTATTAAAATCTCTATCGTAGGTTTAATCTATATCCAACGTAATCGTATTTCACCCGGGGCAAATTTCCAAGGGAATTTTAATCAGCTATTATGATTATAGATCAGTGATAAACTTAATCCTATTGGAATAGTCGTAAGTTCTGAAGGAAATTACGCTCGCGTCATAAAGAGTACGAATTGTATGCTATGAAATAACTTCCTATTTCGATATCTTTCGATGAATGGCATTGTCTTATCCAATTATCCCACGGAGGCTAACCAAGTTCATCAAGAGACTATAAATGACTTAACCCAGACGATTTCCGCGCTACTAGGTCGCAACCCCAACAATAAAACCATCCAAATAATGAACCTTCAAGCGCGCAGAATTCATTAACAATAAAGAGAAGGATGCCCGTTAAGGAATCTCGTGGCCGATAACATCCTACGGCCGATGCATCCACAATGATCAGATAAAGGAAAAGAAAAAAGAAGAAAGATTAATATGATCTCATCCAGAAGTAATAGGTGGTAGTCATAGACTAAGTATCGGTGCTGGCTGGTATTCCAAGCTGATAGTTCCAACTAGGATGGCGATGGAACCCAGCGGTGTCGGTGAATTCGACTCCCGGAATCAGAGGTTCGTTCGCAAGAGGACGTGGCAGAGGACGCAAGCGCGCCCCCTTATCGAGTTCGAGAGCAAACGCGGTGGCTGCTGCTGGTGACGGTGGTGGTAGTAGTAGGTTGTAGGTATAGTATGGGGAGGATCGAAGGGCGAGCGAGAGAGAGAGAGTAGGTTGTAGGTGGCGGTAGACAAGCAGGCAAAGTCGAGGCGGGTGCAGAGTCGAGTCGGGCGCCGCAGTATGTGCCAGTCCTTCGTATGGATATCACGTCCGGTCGGGTGATACTCGGCGAGCCTTCCGCTCGTAATCGCGCGTGAAGCGTGAAGTTTTTTTACCCGGTTGGACCGGGCTGATTTGGTCGTCTTGCGTAACTGTGTTCGATCTCGATGACTGTAGCCAGGTTGATGAGACCGTGAGACTTTTGAACGCGGAAGACATGTGAGAGACGAGAGTGCCAAGTAATGTGGCTCCTGATACTGCTACTCGCCTTTATGGCGAGCGGTTCTGCGTGTCCTGAAGAGTGCTCTTGTCATACGGAAAGTGCCGAGTTAAGCTATGGTCCTGTTGAGCTATCGTGTCTCGGTAAGACGCCCCAGGTCCAGGAATTACCAGGCGATTCTCGCGCGCTCAAGATAGATAGCGTGGACCAGTACGAGGTGATGAGCTTGCTGGATGAATTTGAAAATGCCAGCCACGCTCTTCCGCGCCTGGATGAGCTCGTCCTTACGAATTGCTCCTTGGAGTATCTCAATGTATCGTGGACAGGACTGGAAGGGCTACACGCTCTTAATTTGTCCAACAATAATTTCGTGGACTTGAACGATGTACAAATAGTTAATATGGTGAAGTTAGGTAGATTAACGGCATTCGATGTGTCAAGTAATCTTCTAAGGAACGTCAGTGCCAACGCGTTTAGGACACTTGCGACGTTAGTGTACTTGAGTTTGAGAAGAAATGTCATAACGATTGTAAATGAGGCAGCATTTCGTGGTCTCGCGCTTCTTGAGAATCTCAATCTGGCGGATAACAGGCTTTCGTGGATACCGGATGGCGCCCTCACACCTCTTGATGCTCTACAGAAGTTGGATCTGAGTGGGAACCAGCTGCAGGTGTTAGGAGCCAGATGGTTTGAGAGTCTTGGACGATTGCGTGAATTGGACGTGTCACGTAATGGTTTGGCCAGAGCAGCGTCGGGTGCTCTTCAACCGTTACCAGGTCTGTCCGTACTACGATTGGCTGAGAATCCATTGCGGGAACGAGACGTCTCTTTGCTTTTGGGAACAGGAAGACGATTGGAAACTGTGGATGCTTCGCGTACCGGTTTGGCACGAGTCCCTGCAGCTCTAACAAGATCCGTAAGAGCACTTAGGCTTGCTGGAAACCGACTAACATCAATCAGAAGTGGTGATTTGGATAGTTACCCATTGCTAAGGATGTTGGACATATCTGACAACCGGTTGAGCGACGTCGAGGAAGATGCTCTCGGTCGGTTGGAAGTCCTAGAGGATTTAAACATCTCCGGAAATGTATTGACTGAGGTGCCACGTAGTTTGCCGAGCAGCCTGACGATTCTCAATCTCGAAGGTAATAGAATAGCCACCCTGAGGTCAAACGATCTTCAAGGTCTGTACAATCTACGATCTCTGATGCTGAATCACAATTCCATCACCCTCATCCAAGAAGGTTCACTAGGTCAACTACCTGCTCTAGTAGAGCTGGATATATCAGAAAATCCCATCAAGACGCTGCCTGCTAATACTCTAAACGGACCAAGCAATCTCGCTGCGCTTCGTATGTCTGGCTTAACTTCCCTTGAATGGGACCAGCAGGAACGGGCGGACATGGCATTTCCGGTACCAACCCCCGAGAGACTGGTCACTCTCGACGTGTCCTACAGTCCAGTACTCGCCGCTCAATTATTGGCTGATAACGCGGCGTTATCGGCATGCAAAAGTCTTCTAGTCCTGAATCTGATCGGTACCAATGTTACCACTGTCAGATCGGATCTCCTTTATTTTCTACCTCAATTGCGCACCCTTGGATTATCTGGTAACGAATGGAATTGCACAGAGGATCTCTACTGGTTAGGCGAATGGATAAGACAGCACGCAGAGTATCATCCACCTGCGGATTGCGCCGAACCTGCTAACCTTACCGGATATCGACTCTACGAGATGCCTGCGCCACCGACTCCATTGTCTACCGCGAAAACATCTACTACGACCATTGCACCTATCACGGATCTGTACTCAAAAGCTGAAGTCAAAGTTACTTCAAGTATTTTATTGAACGCGATCGAGTACAACGGAGAAAAAAACTTCTCGACATATTCATATATCGATGCCTCCTCTTCTTCCACGACTGCTCCGGATTTGACAAACGCTACTGGCGAGCTTCTACTAGGTACGTCTACCACGGAATACTTAATCAAGTCTTCGGAATCTAAAATGCAGAATCAGAACATGGAATCCCAGGTAAACACTATGGTAAGTGACAACCGTACGACGAAATCTTCTATTATGCTTTATACTTCATACGCCAACGTATCCAACATCTTCCGAGCGTCCCTGCACGTCAAGAACACTAGCACGGAAAGTACTGCTTCAGTCAAGAGGAACACTACCGGAAGTAAAGAGGATAACTTCACTACCGATGCGACTGATGAAAGTATTTCAAGTGGAGAATATCCATTGCAAGCTAATGAAACTGTCGCGACTACCATTTCCACTTATAAAGCTGAACAAGTGAACACACCGTTTAAAAAGACGCTGAATAAAAAGATAAAAAATAGACACTACACAAATAAGAGAGTATCTGTCGCAAAGCACAATTCAAACAATTCCAGTAAAACCTTCAGCAGGAATATTCAATCAAATGCAACTAGGACGCTGACGGCGGAAAAAACCAAAGAGGCAAGTGACCAAGCAGTCACTAGGAATCTGACGGAGGAGTCCTTGGTCTTGGTGGATGCGTCCTCGAATACGCTTGCGGAGGAGTTGAGTGGACAGGCAACGGATTCTGGGGCCAGGGTGTCGGAGCCACCTGCTTCCGGAGCACATCCTGGAATGTTGGTCCTAGCAGGAGCGGCTCTGGGTGCCGCTGCAGCTTTGACAGTCGTTTTGTCACGTCGCGCTACGATACGTCGAAGGGACCGGTATCATCGCCACGAGAATATCGAAGTTCACACATTGACCCCGGCCGTTGAACTTTGGTGACCGGATAGAAAAAGATACTAAGCTAACAGAGCGTGTGGCTCTTGTCAACGCTAGAGTTACGGAACATCTTTTAAAGTGTTTTCTCGCCGGAAGTCAGGTTCAAGGATATAGAACGATGGACGCTGAGAGCGTCGGTCCTGCGTATAACGCGTCGCAATAAAAGAAAAATAATTTCGGAGTCACGCAGCTCCGGTTGGACTACATTGAACAACAGTGACAATAATAGTGTTGGGTGTGGTGATTTTAACATGCTCATTTTGCGGTCTGGTAGAGAAAGGTGTGATTGCAAGGATGGAATGTTGACGAAGGTAGAGCAGAATGTGATGAACATGAGAAGGGATGAAAATGACCGTGAACCTGCGATTTAACGACACCGTCAGAGACTCAAGGAGCAGTGCCCAAGATTCATCGTGTGTATCGCGTTAACGAACTGGCACGATATTCGTATTAGTGAGATACCTATATTTATGTAACGAACGAGAGACAAAAAGGGAACTGGGACACGAGAGATAAGGGTGGGTCGTTTCACGATGGTAAACGCCGAGGGAACCCGAGAAGAAGAAGACTGTATTGCGCGTCGAGACGACTCGACGACGGCAGTCCAGTGACCATTTGTACAGAATTGTTGCTTCTGGCGTAATTCTGCCGTACTGGCGAGACGCCAAAATCTCCTTACAGATAACAATGAAGAGGCTAGATATTATCTTTCTTAAAAGTAACCAGTGTCAAAATACCATTACGATAATAAACCAATGTACAAAGATTTACGGAATCATATACTTAACCCCTCGTACTCGTACTACAAAATTAATGGTTCCCCGACTCATTAAGCTTATATATATATATATATATATATACGCACACACATACATACACATCCAAGGAGAATAAATTCTTGTTACTTGAAACTCTCGCTGTTTCCAATGTCAGAGATCATACGTATAGTGCCTGACATTGCGTGTTCCAAGTGTAGCATCCTAACACCCACCTAGTAGGTCAACTCATATTTCATTTGCAGGCTTCGTAAATGCTCGTCCAACATTCTTGTGCATCCACGCAGTTGATGATGTCGATTTACAGATTATTAATTAAGGACGCAGCTGGATGCTAAGAGACGAACAGGGAGAAAGAGAGAGACGAGAGAGAAAAAAATAATAACCAAGCCCGTCCATCCGAGAATAAGTTTCGCCGCATTAATTAATTTCGTAGCCCAGGACGCCGCGCGTAATGCCGTAATTGCACGTAGAAAAGCGTCTCTTCGGTTTCGAGAAATTACCAGAAATTCTCGCGAGCTCGTTCTCTTTATACATATCTATATATGTACCTGCTATCTACGTACGGTTGCAATTTCGCGCGAACGCCACTTCGTAAAACTTTTGTCAGTTTCACGGGAATGCAGGTTAGATTTGAAACAGAGGATGTATACATATACGTATTTCGAAGAATAGTAAAGCGTTCAAGGAGCAAGGTAAGTCCGGCATTATACGGTGGTTCCAAGAAAATTAATGACATTTCCATAGAATTCACTGTGCGCGACAAATTATTGAAAAGTCAGGTAATAAGGGGGAGGTAGGGAAGGGTGGGGAGAATTGGAGGGTGAATTATGGGGCTGTGCCGAGGTGGCACGGGTAGAACTGACAGCGGAAGCTGAGGTACAGCTCAGCTCGAGAGAGAGAATGAGAGAAAGAGAGACGAAAAGAATGTTCAGAGGGATGAAGAAAGATCCAAAGCTCCAAGGAAATCTTGAGTCTTCGCGTGGTTGTTCTAAGGGTTAAATAAGGGATGCTACTTTCTGCCTTATACCGCTTACCTGGTGATGCTCGCCTATAAGCCGGCGCTCAGCCACGGTGCAAGAACTTAGGCGAAAGTCTTGGCTATAGGTCTGAACTTAGTTCCGACTAAGCTAATAAAATTAATGTAATCACAGAAGCGAGACTGGAAAACTTTCCATTCTGCGGATGCAATGTCTTGAGAGCTGTCGGAGCTTTTCTTTCTTTCGAGGTAGCAGTTTTCGCTCGCACGAAAATTACGAAGTTTTCCAGTAAGGCTTTCCGTCTACCCGCCGCCCCTGCGTCTGGCTTCGAACTTATTAACCGTCTGCTTTCCGAGTCACTTAGCGTGTCGCTGTACGCGAGATGGAAATTCCACGAGTAATAGAAATAAGCGCAAGTTGGCCTTTGCACGAAATTAACTCGTATTTGCGCTTGCACGATTTTTACGTAAATATTTTGGCCTGTGTACCAGATGTCAGCCCGACCAGTTACGTAATTGATGTAACGAATTAATTTTCCTATATTCACGAGCGCGCGGCGACGGAGGTCTTTGCGTAACTCACAACAGCGACGGACGGTAAATAGTAATATGGAATTTATTTTTTTTACCGTTGGCAGACAACTGACAAACTTCGAGAACCTACCAACCATCATAGGGCGAAAGGATTTGGCCAAACTTCTGTGCAACGCAGAAGATATGGTAGGTAGGTACCTATAGGTAGGTATGGGTTCTACCGTTACAATTAGTCAGATTACTAAACAGGGTAGATATGTTACTTGAGTAAAGATAAGCCTGAATAGTTGAAACGAAGAAGGTCAAGTTGAATATTTTTTTCCCTAGTTAGATCTATTCTCCTTACAACTGATACGATTTGTCTGAACGTCGACTCCTAGGGAAATACCTTCAGGTACCAATATAATTCACGGGAATTAATTGCCCCATTGCAACTGCTAGTACGGCATAGTTCAGCTCCATCCGTCTGGCAAGTTCTCTAATTTCTAATCGAACTTCCCACTCACTGGTGCTACACACACAGCTCGACTAGCACCATATCTAGTAATTTCGTAGTCGATTTTATCCTAGAGTAAAATTTAGCACGTATCGAAACTGACTTCTCGCACGACAGCAAGTAAACTATAGAATCGATTTCTCATTGACACCGATTGATTTTTAGAACACAATTAGTTCGCATTATTACGATGAGAGACACATTCTGCAAATGGTATTCTCGATAATTAGTAAACGCGTGGTAAACCGACTCCAGCGGTTTGCAATATATCTTCGTAGCGAAGCTTCGATTTCTGTCGCACTGTCGTATCCCCATTAATCTCGGCAGGTAATTTCAGAGGAAACAATTCTTTCCCAACGACGGATTACATTAAGGGGTGACACTGTCGTTTACTTATGGAAGTATATGAGAGGACGCTTGTATAAGTTCACGAGAGTCGTAGTTTTCAACTACTTCTAGGACAGCTGGTGATAATGCATGTATATACATATACAGGTATAGCTACAAGTCTATTTGAATATCAAAGTAAATTCTTTAGGCTTTCACTCAAAGTCACTCACGTGTTGCACGTTTGGCACGTGTACGGGGTGGCAAAAAAGCGACAAGGTGTAACGAATGAGAAAGTCAGAGAGGGTGTCGTATGAGCGATCAGCTGACGGAAACGTGGAAGCATAACAAGTACAGAAAAGGGGATGGTGAACGTTGCCGTCAGTGGTAGCAGCGTTTGCCCGTCTAGAAATAAGGGGTGGAAGAGGAGACCGAAGGCTACGAAGTTGCCGCGAGACAGGGCTGACCGAGGGGAATTGTTGGGAGTTTTGTTGCCGTGGGTGGTAAGTCGGCTGGTAGAGCCACGATGGCATTGATCGCCGCGCCCTCTGTACCACCCTCTACACAAGTATAACATAGGGAATTCTACATAGCGCTCGACACTGACTCACGGATACCAACATAGGCGAACGTTTCCACAGTCTGGCGGCAGAGATCCAATTCATCCCTCTTAGAACATCTTTCCACCTTTTGCCCTCTTACATAGGACTGTCCCTTTCTTCTTATTTGCTTTCAGTTTCGTAACGTCAGTCCTGAGAGAAAGGTATAGACGCCGGATAACCGTGTCCGTAGGAGACAGAGTGAAAGGGTGAGAGTGAGATAAGCCAAAAAAAACTATACAGAGACGCCAGTGCGCCATTCGCTTACTTGAACTTTCGCCAGAGTTGTATCGAGGGAGAAAAGTATGCAATAGAAAAATCCTTCGACGAGGCGGATCCTGGAGTGAATTTCTACCAATAGAATGGCAGCATCCATCGATGAGGAGGACTTGGCCGCAGCCCTACTAAAGTCTGATGATCTTTGCCAACTGCATTTTTAGCCGAACGTTACGTTCGTGTCTTACGGTAATGCTACTGTGGGGGGTGCACGTGCACTACAGGAATAGAGCTTTTGATTGCTAGGGGTGGTATGCCTCTCTGAATGGTCGTGCGGTAGGTATACCAATACCTGATGCTCGGAATGGTCAATTGCAAATCAACTCCTTAAAGTACACGTTATAGGCAGCCGTTCGAAATTTATTAGACGGTTTTTCTTTTGTTACGAAATTTTAACACTCAAACTGTACAATTTCTATGGCGTGTACGACATGTATGATTATATAATATAAAGTGATAATGTAATAAAAATTTGGAAATTAATTTAACGATACGTTTTATGTGGATGCCTAAATCCGAGTGTAATTCCAACGTCATCCTTAGCCGGGGAGGTCGGGAGGAAATCGATCAGACTATTTTATGCCGACTTCTCATCCATCGTCGTTCAACGAACCCGAAAAGTTTACGATTACGAAAGGAACGATTTTTCAACTTCCATCTTGTTAATATATATCGCTAAACTTTAAGTTCAAATTGGATGTCAGGATGTTGGTATGGAATCATTATAAGGTTTAGATGAATTGGCATTGACGAATTTTTATAACCTGTGATTTTGTACGTCAAACCTTGTGAGATATCTCTACGTAAATATAGTCGTGAAATTTAAGATCCGTGAACGCGTAATTCTACGGTTAATAGAGCGAACATTTTTATTATGCTAATTCTGCGTGGAACTTTTACATTGCGACCGTAACAGGAATAATATTTTTTCATTCGTGTTTTCCGAGTATTCCGTTATTTTTAACTACGTATTAATATCCGTAAATATCTTTCTTTTTTTTTTTACATTTTGAATGCCAGCAAACCAAAATTTCAAAACTCCACCGTCAACTAATTATTTACAAGCTTCGCCCACAAGCGCAGACGCCCGTGATGTAGGTGCTCGTGCGCTCGCGTACGATACACCGTAAAATTAATACTTCAAAACAAATGGCCGTTTTAATGAAGTTATAAATTATATTTGCACGCGAAAATGATTCCAGCAACCAGTTACAATTCCATGTGCCACGCATACATATAATTATTTGCTTTTAATTCTAGATCTAGGAATAAAACTTCCTGAAAAGAGACGTTACTATTTTAATTGTAGGAAAAAAGGTATAAATTAAATTGCTCCAGTAGACAGTATTTCAAAAGATATGCAATTAATGAAAAGTAACAAAGCGTATTTATACAAAGTCACTCTGTACTGTATCGTTTGATAAAAATTCCGAGCAAAATTTTTAATATATTGAATGGAACGAGACACGGATACCCCCCCCCCCCCCCCACCCTCGAGAAATATTTTTGTTTAATTCTAGAAAAATTCATGGTCCATATTTCATGAAAACGCGAATACCCATCCCCAAATTCTTTTCCATTTTCAATCACGTCCCCCAAAAATAAATACCGGAAACGCAGCTCGAGATAGGATACCAAAATTTAGAATACTTCGCGATTTTCATACGAATACATTATTACGCTGGAATGGCACTTTCGGTAATTCCGCAAATGCGCGGTTAAAACAACAGCATCGTTCACGACAGTATAGCGGAAACCGCCGATTTATCGCTGGTCGTGCATTCGCGGTTCTAAATAGCAGTGTACTTGCTACCAGAATGGGCTCTCCAGCAATGCTATATACATATACTATACTATTGACAAGGGTTAACCAAAATGTGACTGATTTTTGAACGGACTCGCAATGAAGGCAAAACCTCTAGAGTCTATATCTATAAACCAGTCTATCTATATATACATACATATACATATATAAACGTGTCGTGCCCATATATATCAGATTTTTCCAGTGCTTTCGTCAGCGCTCATTACGCATGTCCATAATCTCACGAGCACAGGGAAGGGATTATGACCTTCCAGCGAATTGAATATCACAGGAAGGTATAGATTCGTGTTAAAGTATTTTAATTGTACCCCGAGAGAAACTGGACGAATTTCTAGTCCACTTCTTAAATACGATATGTCAGCCATACCCATAAGTAGGAAGGATACCTATAGGGATAATCGATTTACTCCCGTATATTCCAGGATTACTAGGTGAAGTCCATGCCCCGGGAGTTTCTGGAATTTTTTACGAGACCCACGTCGAATTCATCAGCGATACCGAGTAAAGGTCGCTCGAATGGATAAGGATCGTGACTCGTATCCATGAAATAAACTGAACGAACTTTAGGAAGAGATCCGAGGGTTAGGAAATGATTAGAGAAAGAGAGCGAGAGAAGAGATAAAAATATCATATTTTTTTAACCATCATCTATCATAAGAAGCTTATTAGATCAATATAACACGCGCGTTACTATTATTTGTAAATTTGGGATCGCAGCTACCACTTTTCATTTCAACAGACCCTCAGCTATGCTACCCCTGTTGCTAGCTACTCTCTGAAGGCCAATTAACAGTTACTATCAGTGTTTAAATTTCGACTGCTCAGGTTTCGTGCTGTTCGTGCCCGAAACTAAATCCACACTTTTCTCCGTGTACTGTATATACTTAACCTGTGCCATATGCTGCGCAGCTGCTTTTAGCACCTTGCTTGCGTAAGGTTTGCACAGTAAACGAAGTGCAGTTCGTAACGCGTAGCGGGAAACACGGAGCGTCGTAGCGTGCAGGATAAAAAAAAAAGGAGGGGCAAACCGACCCGCAAATAATGGGACTTCGTTTAACGTCCATTATCATCAGCCGAGTAAATTCACTTTGACATTATTAGCCCACACGAGTCTCCCGACTGTCGTTCGTGCGGTCTCCTCGCCCGAAGTTCCTGAATAAGATGAGAACCACCTGTACGTATTTTAAGCAGTCCTCTCGACCCGAGCCCAATGTACAATACCGAAGATTAAAACAGCAACATTTTACAATTCTGTTATTGCCTGTGCTGTGCTTCTTTCCTCCAGACTGCACACGTAGCTGTACAGTGTAAAGGTAGATAAAAACTGTACATTGAAAATACGAGAGGAATTTTCCTAGCATATTTTCCAAGAATTTATCCGACGTATTCAAAAGTTCTTTGTATGTTTTCAAGATTATTTTTCTTTCAATTCCGAAGTTAAAATCTCGATTTCTATTCATTTTACTCGTTACATTTTGTACTTTCTCGCTTCCTTTCATCCTTACCTATACTGGCTTAGGTTCACTTGGGCTATCGCGTTGCATCCCCATTGTATACGGATCCGTTCAAGTGCGATAAGAGGAACTTTGAATTTTCATGAAATCCTCTTACGCGCTCCCACCTCGCACCTATAGAACTTCCGATAAAACAACAGCGCCATCTCGTTTACAAGCTCGTAACGCATCCTTCGTTTCTTTAGAGCCAGAGAGGTGGGACGATGGGTATTTTCAAATTTTCCACTGTAGCAGACAAAGCACCTACGCTTTACGGCCTAGAAATGTTATACGAGAAGCATCGCAAGGGTAGTTTTCCAGGCATGCATATTTGTATTTATGGAGAATTTATTGATTAGCAGAGCTTCAACAATTCAAATATAAATTTCACTGCTGCTCTGACATGGAATTATTAAGTAATTTAAGGTTGCTAGCCAATCTTTGCATTACTTCCACTACGTATTTCTTTCGCATAATTCTAGTAAAACCTACGCCATTTTATGGGAGAGCTTTCGCGAAGTAATCGACCCGTGCTGCAAAAGGCTTTGCCATAATGTCTCTGATAAAAAGCCACCCTATACTGTCCAGGTACACCTTTCGCTATTGGATAATTAGAGACACAACGCGAAGTCGCCATTATTGCCGTAATAGTCAGCTCGAGGCCATTTTTTCTCGAAATCGTCGGAATTCACAATATTTTGCAGCATATTACACAGTAGGTCCACGTTGCAATCTTTTTTTAGCACCATTACTAAATTTTATCGAGCTACATGACTACGACTAAAGCAAGTGCAATCAAATTTTCAAAGAGCTAAGCTCTTACGCTTACGACGTCTTTACGTTATTTTGACCCAGTTTTTCTGTGTATAAAAGACTTTTTCTTATCCAGTCAGTCAAAATCATTATTCCTTGCAAACATCGTGTAGACGACTACGCGCCTTTGTAGGAAAAAAATATAGGTATTGCTACGATAAACCGTGCGATTTGGGAATTCGTAATATCGCACTCGACTTTGCAAAATGACGTCGCGGCGCCACGGAAGTCGTTACGACGATCCAGCATCGACCTATTATCATTCACAATCTCGACTCCCACTAAGAATCTGAATGGGCCGCAATGTTAAATTCTCGAGGGTAAATTTAGCATTCAGAAGATCCTGCTACGGTATGGTGGACACATTTTCGAACCTGAGCGAAAAGACTGGTATAACTTTGCAGGGCACATGCGGAACCTCCTATCTCGATACGAGAGAGTGCTTTTGCAGAAAAACTTCGACAAGCACGGGGAAGTCGTGGGTCGTGCGAGACAATGAAGAAGCTGAGGGTCAGAGGGATTTCTGGAACCGCGTAGCTTATCGTTTGAGAACTGAGCAAATATTAATACCGCTTATTATTCCAAGCAAAGAAATTGCCACCCTTCCAAAGGTATATAAGCTAGGGGATAAAAGCTGCAAGAAAAGCAGGGAATCAAGAAAGAAGCAAGTAAGTATACAGATAGAGAGCATGCTCTGTGCCAAGAATAAAAGTATATACGCATGAAGAGGGTGCTTCCGGATATCCAACTATATGGCTGAAAGGAAGGTATATTTGTGTGTTTGTGTATATATATATATGTATATATATATATATATATATATATATACCTGGATGGAACATAGAAAATGCGTGAGTACGAGTGAGAGTCGTCCTGACAGTTATTTTTCTCTTTGTGTCAAAACGACACTGATTAAGTTGTCAGACCGAATTACACGTCTGCCATTTTGCAACACTTACCTCGTCCCGGAAAAAATTAATTTTTCCTCTCGGAAGAACCCCTTAATCAAACAGCGCCCTTTCACTCGAAAGCTACCCTTTGCTGACATGAGCTTTGAGCATGTATCGTGCATTCCAAAATTGCGTATAATTTTGATAGATGTAAAAAGTTTATGTTGATAAACCTTGGAAAAAAAAGAGAATAAATCGAAAATCTAACATTCTAAAACTTTTGAAGGGGTAGGATGTTCTATTATAAATATTTACATTGAAAATGTGGGAATGTAAGACAGTAGGCGTATTTCGTGTTATAAAACAACGTGACGTAATTAAAAAAAAGACGAGCTTCGTGTACGCGTCAAAATCGGCAAATAAAAAATAAAAGTATAAAAAAATGAATTGAGGAGATTCTATGATTTTCAATGTGATTTCATTTTCAAAAGAGAATTAAATTTAATTATTCGACTATTTGATTTGTATACTGTAGATACGTTTATATTTAGTACAGTAGCTCATCCTGGCTCTATATTCATAAATGATTGTTTCCCTTTTTATTTATGAAGGTATTACTAAATCTACATATCTATAATAATACGTATTAGCCAAAGAAAATCTAGAATTAAATCTAATCAACTGAGTTAATCCTAGAATTTTTTTATATATACATATAATACATGTATATACAACAAAGGAACCAATAAAAAATGCTCCCGCACGAATCGAGAAAATTGAGCATCCATAATTGAGCGCAAACGAAACAATGAGCGAAGTGCGATAAAATGGCGATAAAATGGCGATAAAATGAAATAAAGCTCACGGAAGCGGATGTTGGTCGGGAATTTGTAAGGGTAAGTGTTTCAGCGTCACGAAAGAGGGTGCGACGGACGCATTCTACGAGTTTAATCGACAGCGCCACTCCCTCGTACTCCACTGCCAAATTAATAACTCCCCGACACTATCGTCATGGAGAAACCGTTTCGAAGTTTTGCTTCGAGCAGCCAGAAAGGTACTTAAAAAAAATATATTTTCGCAAAATAATTGTAAAATCATCAAAATACATTTCTTTCGCAAACAATGCTAAAAACTGCAAAACCGATTAGAACATATACATCCTTATATCCTTATAACGGG
Organism: Calameuta pygmaea; assembly: GCA_031762395.1. Taxonomy (NCBI): domain Eukaryota; kingdom Metazoa; phylum Arthropoda; class Insecta; order Hymenoptera; family Cephidae; genus Calameuta; species Calameuta pygmaea. Next base: position 433,476 of record JASANN010000036.1, on the reverse strand, counting down.
AACAACTAATCATCTTATAGAATTTTGTATACATTGTACTACAGAGCTAGCTATAGGGTAATTCGAGGTGAAATTTGATTAAAGGATCTAAATAAACGAGGGTAGTAGGATGAGTTTTTGATGGATCGAAAAAGACAAGAAAACCGGCAAGAGACCTTCGTCCCATCTAAAGGAGTATTAACAAGGATGATGGAAAAGGGAAGAAGCACTGTAGGGGAAAAAAAAGAAAAAAAAAATTCAAATCAGCCCCTAAAGTAACTGAGCAAGTCTCTTTTCCACAAGGAATCTAATGAGAGTGCTTTTTCAGAAAATTATATATATTCTTGGCCTTAGTCCTCCTTTCCGCGTAATTATTTACATGGGTAAGTAAAGTATAATGTACAGCTATACCTCTATTTCCTTCTCGATTCCCTAAATATTCACTTCATCCATCATTTAGCCGGGAAAAATAGCAATTTCAAACTTTCTTTCTCCCTGGAAACAATCAAGCAGACGGCAAATCCTGCTGAATCAAACATTTCCTAGGAGCGTGTGTGACAACGGCTTCTTCGTTCATATAGAAGAGTACGGTATTTACCCTGGACCCAAGGCGGGTGCTACTGGAACATTTTATTCCACGACTCCTTCCGGTACAAGCGCCATGAAAGTTTATGGGTAGCGCTATATAAAGATGGAAGATAGCCACGATAATTGAGAAATACGGCCCAGAATCCCGTTCAGTTGTGAACGCTAACAGATATCACGAAGGGTATCCTTTCACGAGCGAATCTCTTCCGAGCTCTCAACACCTCAGTCGGGCCCCCTCGGTCAAGTCCACCAGGGAACGACACACGATCTAGCTGCTTTTCCGTGAACTTACCACGTACCCTATTTACTAGAATTTACTCAGTTAGACAGGACAACGTCCAAACTAAGCTAGTTAAGTTTCTATCGATCTAGCCATGAACTATCCCAGCCGCGAACAATAACAGTCTCCAACAGTGTAACAGCGCTAACGTCAGTTAACATCCTATACTCTATCCACGTGTTCGATATCGCTTTCCGACAGATCGAAAACAATAAATTCTCTAACGATGCACACTGCATACAAAGTATGCATATACATGGTTTTGCACTGAATATATTTTACTTCTCTACTTTAGCATATATTTAAATTATTTTACGTAAAACCACGCGCGAGCTAAGTATTAACATTACGTGTCACTGATATGGATAAACCGAAATGCTAGGAAAAAGTATATCCCACGAGGGAGTTCCTGGGGTCAATTAATGTCTTTCCAGGATGACTCGTGCCGGAAAAAGGTATAACTCCCCTAAACGAAAAGAAATCGTATAATAAGCGAACGAGCCGTCGGTGTAGGAAGAACGTTGGCAAGATGGTATGTAAATTAAAAAAGAGAGAAGCGCCTGGAAAACGTCACGGGCTGCCACGAGAGAAATGGGTGGTTGACTGGGAGTTGGAAATTGGAGCCGGAAGCAGGGCCGTCAGAAGTCAGAAGATTTTAAAGAAAAGCAGAATATTCCCTCAGGTGACGTTGGGTTAGGTTAGAATGGGTAACTCCGTAGAACGCCTAGGGGTGTGTAACTGAGCTGACGATGGTGCGCTACGAAGGAAGGTGATGCTAGTGGATATACGAAGATGCTCTCGAGCAATGATTTATGTGATATTGCCTTGGCGAGGTAACGCGATATCGTAATCTTAGAGGATTCTCTGTGATAAACGATAAAAAGAACGTGATTGTATAATCACGCCAGAAATTTCATTTCGATAAATAGTGAAAGCGCCTACATAACTGTCACCTTGATAACTGGCTAAAATCACTCTCGGGGCATAATACGAATTGTGTAAAAGAATGCATTTCTTTGGAGATGAAAGTTTTCGTCGGCAGACTTGAACGAGCTTATCATCGTTCCGCGTCACCGAGGGTACTCATAGTGCTCGTACTCCTAGTCGTTACCTTGGGGTCACTCGTGTTAAGTATCGCTCAGGGAAACTTTCAGGATTTTATGAAGTGTATACCCAACAGTGACACGAGAGTGCACGGAGATATGTGGGTCAAATATCTACACGACGCTTCTGATTAAACGAAAAGGAAAAACTGTTTGCGTAACAAAGTATCGATTGACGAGATGATAATGTTACGAGTTCTTACCCTTAAACCGTGGATGAGACATATAATATTATGCAAAGGAATGCAATGTATTTTAATTTGAAAAAAGAAAATCATCCTTTGTACACATTAAACCAAAAGGATATTTTGTAAAATCCAGGTTAAGGATGGATTCCTTGAGACGACCATAAGTAAAACCAATGCGACATCTCTATCAGATTGACGCATGAGCGTTCACGTGGAACTAGGGCGGAAATACCCTTTGATGTGAGGGGAAATGGAGGCATAAGCCTTGACGGAAGGCGGGATGATCGTATTGGGGTGTTATGATTTGTCTGGCTTGATAGGAAATCAATGCCAATCTGTCAGAAACAATCCCTATAGCTTCTACAGGGTTGGGTATGGGGAATAGTTCACCCGCCGTCAAGAGCTGGATGTTCTCTGCGTTGGCAAATCCAAATCCAGGGCAGTCAGAAGGGACGGGTGTTGGGATTTCTGATGCCGACCGAGTAAGCGCCCGTTAAATGCACGATACCGCAGAAGGCAGCCAAGAATGTCCTCTCGAAGGAGATATCAGCACCGGAGCCGATGACAGGCGGAGACCTTTAAAATGTAAGACAAAATAAAAGGGACGAAGGGAATAGAAAAATATTCAGAAGGTAAAATGTCAAATGGATAAATCAATTGAAACGTACGACAATAACTTATCGAAACATCCTGCCACCATCTTCAGTTAAGTAGCAATTGGTAGAAGAATACGATCGATAAAGTGATCTCGAACCGTTCGAAAGTAATGGAGGTTCAAAATTGCAGCCATGATCTATAGCAAAGTTGAACAAAAGGATTTAAAATCGATGTCCTGGTTAGACAACCTCAGCCAGTCATATATCGACAGATATATCTATACATCCGTGGAGCTGAGAGAACCTCGTAAAACGTTCCACGTTGCAATCTTGTCTGCAACCTGTATGGGTACGGAACTGTAAGGCTGGTAATAGATACTGTGAGGTAGTTTCAAAAGGCAGTAGATGCTTACTAGCCTAGTTCTATGGTCAGAAGGCATTCGTCCTGAAAATTTATTCGCCGCAATAACACCGGGAACTACCTGCACGGTAGCGGCAGGTGGAGGAACGTGAAGCGGTAGGTATAGGCAACCGTAAGTATATGTATAAGGGTAGGCCATCGAAGATCCATTATTTCTCGTGGTGCACCGACGAAACCGCTCGTAATTTATGTGCAGCGTATTTCATGTTTCCGAGGGACGCCATTTTTCGCAAGAAAGGTGCGCAAGGCAGGCTCTGACGCAGGGAAGGACGCTCGTGCGTTTTCTACTCGAAAGAATTTCAAATCACTCGTCTGACATGGACTTGCTTGCCGTGTTAGTTTTGCAAGGGAGGAAACGCGGCACTCTAAATTCCGAATGTCTTGGACTTGAGAAAATTCCCTGTCACGTATTAGAAAACCGTGCCGCTGACGTGACGTACTTGAGAAATTTAAATAATCCCGCTGGAAGGTAATTTTATTCCGATATACGTAGGTCGACGAGGAATCCCCTCACCCTCGGAACTCCATTGGCGGATTCAACCACCTTGAACCCTTACTTTCATTACGCGGAGCGCGGTTCACCTGGCGAAATGCAAAGTGAGATTTAGTTCTTGAATCAGAACTTAACCACCTAGGAGAATATTGGGCTTGAGTATCGAGAAATTTGCGTAATACTATTCTCAAATGAAAAGCCGGGAGCAAGAGGGACGGTTTTACGCGAAGACGGGAAAGGGAGAAAAAGAAAAGCCAGAATAATTGAAGCTTTTGACAAAAAGAGAAAGGGAGACTATCTCGAGTAAAATGGTCCAAGTGTCTTGGAAAGGTCCGTTGAAAATGCTTAAAGGAGAAAAGTGCCTAGAGCGCAATGGGAGTATCTTACAAAATTTCAGCGACTCAACAAATATACATAGATATACAGGACAAAGTTATGCTATATCTATATAGCTCCAATTTCAATTTGCATAAAAAGTAACGTTAAGGATACAGTAAAGCCGCCAGCAACAGCCCTCATGATCGTAAAAACGGTAATTGGCTAGTGAGTCATTGATTCCGAGTTGTGGAAGCCCCGAAACTCACCCTCATCCGTCCCTCAGATAACTTGAAAGAATTTCCCTTAAGCCCGCGTTCGCACCGTTCAATCTATATTCAATTTGCTATTCCGAACGCGTCAAAACCTTCGGCAAAACGAAAGCCATTGAAATATCACGATGATCGAAGGAAGAAAAAATATATCTAATGAAATCTTCAGGAAATTTTTATTCTCATTTCTAGAAGAAAAAAAATAACGAACAATTTCTCACGTTATCCACCCACGTGCTAAATCTAATGATCGCTTATATCAGTTAATCCCATCACGGAACAGGATGGTTAATCGTTCCGATTGCACGTGCCGAACAATAACAGCAATTATCACCAGGAAATAATTTCTTAATAACATTCCAGAGCGCCGAACCAGAACGTTAGGGGGTAAGGGTAGACGTGGATGCCAGAGTGGTTAGGCGAAGGGATGTAGTGAAAGGTGATGCGAAACGGGTAGGAACGCCGATCCTTCTATAGAGATAGGAGCAAACGGTGCTGCCAGGATACAATATAAATGAACCCGTCTGCGCCTCAGCCACCTCCTGATCCACAGTTGTGACTGTCATTTGCATATCTGTATTATTCAAAGCGCAACTGTTATTCAATTTCTATACAAGTTGCATTATTGCTTTAAGGTCTCGCGCGAAGTGTGGATGTAAGATTGGCGAGATTAAGGGACGAAACTGTAGATCATTCCCCTACTAATTCGACCTTTGGACTTCCGACCCAAATTCCCTGTAAACTACCATAACGTTACATGAACCATAAACACTGATCAGTATCGCGCCAAAGTAGCTATAAAAATGTCCGAATAAAGGTGATAGAATGTAGGATTAGTTCGTATGAAAGGAGTGAGCGATTACATCCAAGTTTTCGCACTGATTACAGAATTCAAAAGATAGTTGAGTAATTCGAAATAAAAAAAATATATATAACAGGTATCATCAACATATTTTTTGCCCTCTGCTATCTGTATTCGCATGAAAATATTTTCCTTGGGAATATTTCAGTATCACCTTCCCGGTTCGTTAATTATCAGTTGGGCCTCCAAAAAATTCCACGAAAGATACGAATTCCTTAAGGGTTCAAGAGTGTCGAGAAGGGCGCTCTTGTACGAATATAAATTCGCAGAATGCGGAACGGAGGAACTGGATGTGAATTGAATTGGGCGGAAGTGACGAAATTTCGAAATTACACAGACCGATCGATCAAAGTAAAAGGATCGTTAAGCGGCATTTCGCTTCATCGTGATATCTCGTAGCTTCGTTCATATACCGACGCCCCAGTATTCATCGAACAGTGAGTTAAAGGGCGAATTTGACAACCATTATCTACCGTGTTCACTGTGAAATTCCAAAGGTTTTTAAGGCCGAGTTCAGACTTCGAGAACGCTCCTGTTAATTGGCGCAATTTCAGAGAATTTAACCTTCAATCATAATATTATTAACGAGCGGTAAAGTAAAAGGGAAGCTTACGAGGGGGGAGGGGTGAAAAGCACTAAGCACCCTTACACCCATTTGTATGGTTGATAACTGTTCAGATAACGAAGAAGAGTAACGTGCTCGTCGGTGAACGCAGCTTTTTAAATATCGATTAGGGAGTATCTCGCTTCAATACACAATGGCTTGAACAAGGAGGACCCTGCATTACACAATACGTCCCTTAGGTTGGATCTCTCAAGAATAATAGGTTTTAGGGAATAACTGCTTAAATAAGGAAAAATAAGCTTGATATATGTTTACAAGCTAAAATTGAGCATTTTTCGAAATTTTCAAATGTTACTTATGTCTGTTCTGAGAAAAATTGAAATCCTCGTGGAACTTTCGTTCCCTGCAGAAGACTCAGATCAAGAACTCAGTGTCAGTTTCGAAATTGGTTCGTTCCATTCAGCACTGAGAATAAGGGTAGCTGGAATAGCAATTCTTATAGGAGGAAAACGAACGTGCTGCCGATTCCGAGTTAAATTGGAGCAAAGTATAGTAAGGGATGGCAATGTAGAAGGTGAGATATCGAATGACGTCGGATGCTGGGATGCTGAGATGCAGACGTATGGTGGCGATCGGCCGGGCGAGTGGAGGATGTAAATTTCGCTATTGCTCCACTTTCGGAATCTCGACCTCTCGAACCGATCTTCATTTCCAAAACCTTACGGAATCCTCTAACCATACCGGAGCAAGGCGCATAGCTGTGTATAGTATATATAGTACATTCCAAGTGAGATCAGCCGCCAAGTACAAGTACTCACCGGAAAGTGGAATCGAATAATCTAAACCAAATATGATTTTGTCTGGAATGCAGACGTCAGTCTCTACTGTACTAGAAACCGTGCATATTCAGGTTGCGTTCCAGCAAATTCCATCCCCTGAGAAACAAGCCCATCTACCTTCCCTTAGAAGTTCTAAGCGTGGATATCTCTATTTCTGTACGTAAACACACAAACACACATATATATATATATACACATATATATTATACATATATCTATTGCATATAGAGCTAGATATGAAATCAGATCTCGGTTTGAGAAAAGAAGAGTAAGTGAGGAAATATACGAGTATGTGTACGACGCTCACAGAATCGAGCAACGGCAACCCAAGTCACGAATGTCTATATACATATATATGTATATCACAAATTGACGTGCATCCAGCACTGTCGTTTACCCCACGTATGCGGAAGCAACTTGAATGCAAGGTATTCGCTCGTACACTTTTGTAGATACCTTGCAAAACATCCCACTGAGAATCGTCAAAGCTATTACGCAAGCAAGCTCGTTCTACGTTTTCTTGACGAGTGACGGCAGCAATTTTCATAGAAAATTGTTTGTCACTTGACGCGGCCCAGAAACAGCCCGATAATGGTTCCGGTAGTTCGAATATTTATGTCATAAAAATAATAACTTAACACTACAATAAATAAAAATTACAGCATATAAAATCTTCGATTCGAAATAAACGTTAACCGATATTGATTTCAAATAAATAAAATATTTCCAGTCGATTACGTCAGACTTCTGATACCGATAAATATCATATACGAATGATCTACCGAACTCGCATTTATACGATTTCCCAAATTTCTTATATTTTCTCTTTAACTGCAGCTCCTCTTTAATCAAATCCAGATAAGTTTTATCGATGGAGTCCATATCAATTTTTAGAGTTTAAACAGGTTGATGCTGCTTTTTTCGATTCAAGCAGAAGAGTTTCACGCGCTATCCTGTAGGCGGCGACATTTTTCGATCTCACGAGGCTGGAAATGACTCCCCATCGGCACCATCATTGTGATTGCACACCTGTAGGACCTAATGGAAAGCAGAAACCACTCTCGCCTGCAATACGCCGACAGTTTATTTGATGAATCTAGCGATGATTCGCAGACGTACATACATGTCGTTATGACATATGGTATGAAACTTTCTATGGGCATTTCTACGAACATTCGTACTAACGCGCTTTGAAATAACCAAACTGAGGATAGATTTAGGTCGATTTTGATATTAGTTATGTATACAGATTGCGACAACAACATTAATGCTAATAAATCATGTTTCGTAGGGGTTTCGGTGAATCGTACGTGGGCATAGAAAATTCAAAAATATATGTATATGTATACATAAAAAGATAATTCGTAGCAGTGCGTTGTGGCGCAATACGAGAAGGGGGGAGGGTAATTTTCCTTCCGAATATTCGGGAATCGACAAATCGTATATGGCGAAGGAATAAATTATTCAATCATAGCTGATAATCGATTTACCCAGACAACTTTCCAGGGGACTCGTCGAGCCGTGAATACATTCTGATATACCGTACGAACATGCTTGATAAAACATCAATTTTAGGAAATTACGCAACACTGCTAGCTACATAATAATACTGTCGTACTTCTACGTGTAATAAATACAATAACACGATATTTCAATAGAATTAGATGTTATTTCGAATATTAATGTCGTTAGCTACTACTATAATCGACCTGTAATTGGGAAGCATATTAAATGGCAGGTTTAATTCTATTACGTCATTGTAGCGAACAATACCAAGTACAACTTTAGCCTGTTGTACCAGATCATCAACAAGAGAACAATAATGATTAGTCGTCAGGAGATTTTATACAAAGCAAAATACAGTAAAAAAAAATACATCAAATAATAATCTCAAGTAATAGTGATGCAGCGGGAATGCATTTCATATCCAGTTATTAGAACGAATCTCGGTGCAATGTAAAGATAATGAAGAGGGGATGCAACTGGGTAGGAAAAGAGTCGGCCAAGGGGGAAGCAACGTCATAAAGTAAAACTCCGTGTTATCTGAGGGAGACGAAAGGTGGATAGTATAGAGTCTTTCGCATCCGTGGAACCATCTGTGGATATACCTACTTCTACTATACAGGTGTCTCTGAAGTACGTATGAAAGGGGAACGAAAATTTAGCGACAGTTAAACTCCTCGACAACCACCGACAACCACAAAGTCACCCTTTGACGATCTCATGTCACAATGTAAAAGGAAGTCAAGATTCTAATTCTAGTAATTTTATGCACTCTGAGTACAGCAAAGAGCTTATTTAAGACTTGAGTGATAATTGATATGGAAATAAATAATGGTTATGACAGATGAAGAATGTCAACGTATTGTAAATTAGTCCGAAAGTTTTTTACGACACCTGTAGAATTTGACGGCCATACGCAGTGGACACGGCCATTTGCCATTTCATGTATAAAGGTAAAACTAATGAACCGTATAATTAGCATCAATCGATAAACCACCGGGTATTCAGGACAAGTTGACAATATTTACCTGGCGGGTGGTTACAACTAAAATAATGTGCAATCTTGTATTCCAACGCAACGAACCACCGACAGCGATAGGGTAGTTATTAACAAAATGAAGGGCGGAGGGAGATTTCTGCCTTTTTTTTAATTAATAAACTGAAACTCCTGCTGCTCTGGTATACGCTTGATGCCTAGCGAGAAATTTGGATCGATGTATGTGATACACATGGAAGTGGTGAATAAGGGCGGAAAAAATATGAAACGGTAAATTTCTATTGGTCATGGGGACTCAGTGACAAAACCTCGACAGTAAACAAGGCAGTTATTCATACATAAATTAGAAGCACGAAATGAATACCGGCGGCGCGTTTAATTAAATTTGTGCCATGATATACGCCCTAGTTATTGCAAACCATCCACCCACAAGAACACCTCCCTTCCTCCCTTGATTAACTCACGTGTTTATAAGTTTTTCTCCCTTAATATCTATAAATAAGGAAAAAAATAATATCTGAGCGCGCGCCAGCCCTTGATAATGCTTGGCACTATTGTAGTTGTTGCAGATGGACTCGATCTTCACTTCTTATCCAGTTCTTTTCTCTTTTTTCTGATGTAACATATTTAAGGTACTCATACAACGCTTACCTTCGATCATGAATCTAGGACCAATAAATTTTATTGGACCACGATCAATTTGGAACTTGTGTTAATAATCCATTGGGAATGTATACGTATATACATATATATGCACATAGACAATCTTTCATCACAACAAATCGTGAAGTTACTGAAACCATCGTTGATGATAAATTTACAAATTCACAGGTATACTAGGGCGTTCGAGTAATTTCATATTACACATATAATAATCCTTTTGGTACTACCATATTCCACTATTACGATTATTTCTCAGCGAAGCACACTGACGTAAGGGAAGATTTTATACATTCAATAACTAGTCGAAAGAGAGCTTGAGCTCGTCGGCTTGAAGACATTTAAATGTAAATGCAAAAGTAAAATCGAATACGATCGGAAGCTATACAAAGAGACGATGACTTTAAGAAAGCTACTCACCGCCGAGATCTGCAGTGAAGATTTCACGAAGCGCCAAGAACTCCTCCTGGACTGGCATGTCTGCTCGTCCGAAGTAGTCGTTATCGGGCCAGACTGTTCTGAAAAACAAAAGAATTCACCCCGTTAAACTCGATCTGTATGTTATCGTCCATCCTGAAGTTCTTTTAGTCACAATTGTTCACATCGACTTGAACGATATAAAAAGTAAGTTTCAAAAAATTTATTTTCGATAACAATAAAGAATGTTGTACAGCCAATAAAAATCCTTAAAAGAACGTAATACTTTTTAACGATAATACTACCACTTTGTTGTACTACATCACTGTGACAATATCAGTCTGTAAGAGGATCAAATCCTGTTGAAGGTAGTGACCAATAATGTTATATCTGAGAGGCCTACAAGGTCCTTCATCCTGAACGTTATTCTTTCTGAAATTTTACCTTCTCTTAAAGAATATACGTTACATCAGATAAAATAATCTCCACGAAAATCAATCCGTTTACCAACTGCAAGTTTTTATGCTGCAAATGATAAATCCACTATAAAACGTATCTTCTCGCGCTTCGGACAATAAAAGTAGGAACATCTATCTACATGGAGGACAATGAAAGCTGAATGAATCAATAAAAATGTAATTCACTTAGAAACGAAAGTTCAGTTCCAAGAGTGACATAAATCATAATTCACTGTACGCACGCACGAAATCATAAATCATGAAAAAGCCTCGAATTCTCAACGAAATTCATGCCCTTATAAAATTTCAATGGATTTATTTATGAAATTATAAATGCGATTCAAGCTAAGTGACTTCCTAAAGCAAAGAGGTTAGACGCACCATCTACGGCAGTTTCCACGATAACGAGACGAAGTGAATTAAATAACCTGAACTAGTTAACGGCAAGTGTTTTTATTCTCTTACATAAAGAGGAAGGGTTCCTCGGTGCAATGCGGGTCAAAATATAGATATACGATGTAAAAGAAAAGCGAAGAGAACCAAGTGGCAAAGTCAATGGATCTCGGAGGGACTCCGGTGAGCGTGAGTGCTCCACCATGACCTATGCCAACATCCGGTTCCTTGCGTCAAGTGCTTCACTCCTTTCCCTCAGTCTGCACCACTGTGTTCTTCCAAAGGGTTGCGCCCGTTGCTCGCCACAGGAAGCAGGGATCGCCTTAACAGGGTATTGTGCATTCGAGGAAGTATTGTGTGTCCTGTATTTTCTTCTTAGAATTTACGGAATTGTGAGAAAACTAAAGTAAAAAATACTCAAAGCACTATGGATGAGACTGTAGTTCTGCAAAGAGTGAAAAGGATCAAAGAAAATGCGAGTGAAATCGAGAAACGTGACTAGAAGGCAAAGCTAACCAGGGAACATATTTTCTTTTGAAAAAAAATAATACTAATAATAATAAAATATCTGAAAAGCAATGTTTTTTAACTATACCGAATCCAAGCAATTCGAACTAAGCAAAGGACTGTATATGTATATACACCTTGACGTCACTAAGGGTTGATATTCAGTTTGTTTATGCGTGATAGAGGAAACTTAATTTCAAGGTATCATAAGCCCTAGTAGAAAGCACTTCAAAAGATCCTCTAAAGTGCAAGGCCCCTTTTTAGAGTCAATCCAATAAGCTCATGGTGTCGAGGCTGCTATCCCCTAGTAGAAGAAGTGGCTCGAGCTGGATAGCAGCAGGGGTGGCTGAATAGAAATCTAGCACCATACAATTCCCATTATACCTCAATTCAAAGTCACACGACAATGAGATCTCTCAGACACCCTGGCCCTTTTCGTCCCTTTTCGCACCGTCTAAACACACATTTTCACACTCATATTACAAATGCGGAACCGTTTACAATGAAAAAAAAAAAAAAAAACTTTGTATAGAATTAATTTTAAATAAACTCACGAAAACGGTCGTACTCCAAACAGATAAAGATAACGTTACTTCCGAGATCTATTAACAACTATAATCACACGAGTGATCCTAACTCAGAGCAAGCTCAGCAAGCCAGTTCCACATTGAAAATCCTCACAGTGTGCCACGACAGAAAAGACCAATATTTGCCAAATAAATATGATCACTGGATATTTACCGTAGCAGATTTGTCTTCATTATGAAAGGAATAAATAATGCTAGAATGACTATAAGATGGCCTACGAGAATAGCCTCGAGGTGGCAAGCATGATTGGCAGTATCGATTTCCAGCAGCTGCACAAGATATATTTACAATGTAAATATAACGCGATCACTTAGCTCTTGTAACCAGAAATACAAAGAACCTAGAGAATTACATTATTTACCATAATATCCAGATATTATGATAAATGTGTTACTAACAATTTCCCAATCATAAGAAGAGAGTGAGATTAGCAAGAGGAACTATACTCCTTGACGGTTCAACGTCTTTCATTTCATGATATGCATAAACCACAATATAGCCATCATAGTTAAACTTCATTACGTGCACAACGAAAGCTCCTGCAACTACAGTATAAGCATTAAAGGGAGATATTGAAATCTATAGTATAATAAAATTGCAGCAAGTGAAATAAGAGGAGATGAAAAATGCCCAAGATTCGGAAGAAGGAAAGAGGGGCAGATAAGCTGCTGTAAGATTGATCAGAGTGACGAAAAAAAATGATGTAGCCAAGGAGCTTTCGATTTTACTGAAACGGGCCAAAGTGGGATTTACAAAGTGGTAAATTTTCAAGGATGAGAAGTATTGAACAGGCATCTGTCAATAGGATGACCGATGAACGGACTAGGATCGAGCGTGAAAATTCTGACGTTTACGAGCTGAACGTCGCTCTCGGTTGTTACGCTAGCAGACGAGAGTTTTGAAAAAGGGTTGCCGAGGTACCAGTCAGCCAGGCTGTAATCCAGTGATATATAAGGGGTTGCATCACGGAGCGAGGTCCACCCATAAATAGATGAGTCTCTGGCAACGAGACGACGGAGACTTCAAAGTAAAATCTAGGTGCCAGTTCACTTCAATGAACTCGGTTCCCTTGGCCGGCGGTGGGAGCCTTTCGGATTTAATGTAATGTAAATATCTGCGGTTGCATTTACTACGCGTAGTTTTCTCCCAGGTTAATTGGGCGGGAAACAGAACATGCCAAAGGGAACGTGAGAGTAGCGATCGAACGAGTGGAAAATGGGAAAAATGAGTAAAAGAAGCAAACGAGAAAGAGGATGAAATGGAAGGTAGCTCAGCGGAGCCGGAAGTGAAGGGAACCTCTATGCAATTCTACGCAGGCAACGGAGTGAAATTAATGTACCACGGAGATGCATATTCACCTATTCTTGTCAAGAGATACGGTACTTGCGCATGTCAAACGGCAACTGCCGTAGATGAGTTCATTTAAATGAAGAAAACCATGATAAAAGTTTTAACCAAGTGCTTCGAAAAAATTTTGATCTCGTCCCCTGACTGCATTCGTTGAGCTTCAAGATGACGTACAATTATTTATCCTTATTTTCTCATCCATTTGATTTTCTCCACAGACCGGCAGTTGTCGTGGAGATGCGATTGTTTCTTTACTGAAACACGAAATTCCCTTTAAGATCTCTGAGTATTTCAAGATTTCGAGTAGTTAGTCAATACTTCATCGAGCATACCAAAGAGTAAAGTAAGATTTTCCTTTCACTTTTTAACCCCGGGATGATCTTTGTTTAGTGAAAAGATACAAACAAGACTTTCTCGCTTTCATCCATGTCGACCTTACGCGATGCTATCGCCGGAAGTCTTCCATAGGCCAAGTACCATTGTGCCCACGAACTACGAAAAGTGGAGATAGAAGATAAAAAGAATAAGGGTATTCCATACGTTTTTTGCACTATAGTGCATTAAAGGGTCAATAGAGAAGACTCGTACCTTCTAGTATCGACCAACCTCAACCCCATGAAACAGCCGACAGCGACGGCGTCGGGGTTGAAACTCGTCTGACGGCTCCTGTCATACCAGCCGTCACCATTCGCCCGAAGACCTTATCTCCCTTTCCAAACAATGCTTCCCTCTCATTTACCATTATAATTGAGCGACGTTATCAATTTTCGACACCCTCTCTGCCTCCTTAGGGAGGAAATGTATTTCTTTTCAAGAATTTCAAACTCACCTCGGCTTTCTTACGCATGGAATTTTACTAATTCGAAAAGCAGCTCTTATGCGTATAACTGATCGAGTAACATCTGTGTATTATGTTCATAATAAATCTTATCAGTATGTCACTCACACGGTCGATAGATTGAACTAACTTCAGCCTGAGAAGCGTGCGCGTTAAGAAAGGTAAGGTTATACGATATCGTCAAAATCAAACCTGCCTCGATATATCTATATAACAGAAGGCCTTAAGAATATTTGTACACCTGTGGTACGTATATCTTTCCTTTCAAAAAATCTTTCCCTCCCTTTAATAAAAAAAATTCATGTCAGGTTTTGTCGAAATTTCAATCATAGTAATGTTGTCGCTTTATTCAAATTGTGATCGACTGTCGACGTCGTCAGTGAAAGATCGTGAAACGAAAATCTGAAAAATATGCTATATGCTTGAGGGAATTGTTGGTTGTTGGCGTCAGCCAATGACGATGAATGTTCAAATGTGGTAAGTGATGTGACACCAGATGATGCTGATGTGTTGCAAAAAGGTATATTTGTTTTAAAAAAATGCATCATTTAAGAAAGTGAAATGTTGATTAACCCACAGATTGGTTAATGTGGATAGATAATAATTTTAATTTTAAAATAAAGTGGTTGATTTTGGAAAACGTTGTTGCGGCTGAGGACAGACAGATGGGTTTAGACAAGGAGCAATTTGTTCATCGTTGGTTTAAAAGTAATGTGGCGTAATTAGAAAAAATTCCTTAGGTTTAGGTTTAAATTGATTCAAAATTTGGTTGATTTTTAGAAAGCACTTGTGAAAACTGTATTTGTTCAAAGCTCTGCTGTCTATTGTCGTACGCGAAGCGCGCGCGTTGCTCTAGTATGTATAAATTCTTAATGTAAAGTAACCGATGTTATATGCATGTGATAAAACTAGCTCATAAAGGCATGCAGTTTCGAAAAATATAGGCATATCCTGTAAATATTTTTATACCATCTGTGCATAAGATAATATTTATACAATAATCACAGGATTTACCTTTAGGCAGTACACATAGAGAAAATTATGTCCGGCTCACGCAGTTAATAATTTGATATTGCTACTCACAGAGATGGTAATATATCCCAGTGTAAACTCGGAATAAACCGCTAATTGTTTGCGCAGACAGTTGCTCAACCCTCATGTGGTGGCTCACCACCATCCTCTGACTGGAATTTCCAGCTTCGCATCTTGCAGTCGAAGGACCCTCAGATATGCGTCAGCAAATAACGAACCGTAACTAATATTGACAGGAAGTATGACGTATTTGCGGTCCGTATGGAATGTACTGTTATTATTATGCCCAAACAAGACCCCGCGCGGCACTCGCAGTGAAAATTACAAAGACAATTGTTACTACTCCCATGAGTAGCTACAGACCTGTATAACTATATTTGCGAGCCATCGCAACCCAAAAATTGAAGGGGGAGTTTATGGAGCATTCTTTGCGAAATTAAGGAAATGAAGGCTTACATAAAATTTAATAAAAAATTCAATACTACCTTGCAGAACGCAATAGTCCTATTGCCTGCTCGAACTGCTTATTATGTAGTAATTTCTGTACCCTCTTCATGACATCCATTCTGAAAATTAAATAAGGAAGGAATTAATAGGTTGTCATAATTTCTTTAATTTTACTTCAATCGTCATTCGATATCAGACTCATAGGCCGATATACATATAACCCACGCAAAAGAAGAGTTTACCACGTTTGACTTGTAATTCGAGAGTCTGATAATGAACGAGTAAAAATGCTGAGAAATTAACGTACTTTTGATCTTCCATAGGAGTAGAAATTGTTGCATCGTATGATCTAACTTCCGGTATGATATTCTCGTACAGAACAGCAGAAACTTCAGGACCCAATTCATCCCACAATTCTTCCAGATTTGGTTGCGATGGCCGCTCCTCCTGGGCTGCTCCTGCGCGACCTTCAAAGTCAAAGTGTTGAGTTGAGTCATTGCAAGTTTGTCAAGAAATACCAAGACTTACGTTTCTGTGCTTTGCGACGTTTCGCCTCAGTTTTCTGAACAACAAGGTGTCGCGTGTTTGAACAAAATTGTTCCAGCATTTTCAAGAAGATATGAACAGTCTCTATAAGATCCACAAGATACGCTCTGTGAAAAAAAAGGGAATATTATCGTTTTTCCTTTTCCTCAAGCAAACGAGAGAAGTGATATAAAAGTGTCTGATAAATTACGCTCGCGGATGCAAGGCGTGTCGCAACCATTAGATGTAATGGAATATCCTCCATTCTTAATTGAAATTGTAGAAATAAGTTTGTCTTTGGTATCATAAGCAGAAATGAATAGCGCAAAGTCGAAAGTTCATCTAAGTTGAATAGCGGGACGAGAATATTGTGCAAGAAAAGCAAAGTGTACATCGACCCAGCAGTCAATTTATAATTAAAGTGAAAAAGTTAGCCGTATTTAAACGAGTGTAGATCTACATGCTTCATTATATTGCGTTATTAAAAAAAGGAGTGAGAAGGACAAGACTGTTGACAAGAGATTGTAAAGATTCCTTCGTATTTTCAGATTACCAGAAGATTTAATTTAGTGAAAACGCGTAAATCTGCATCTAACTCGAATTCCTTACGATTCCGCTATTTTCTGAATATGGCCGATAGAGCTTGTTTAATTCACGAAAAAAAATAAAAGAAATGTTGGATAGATTAAAAAAAATGAGTGGATGAAAGTGAACGAAATATACCAATATGTTACCACAGGGTGGAACGATTGACTTGAGCTAAGTGAAACGTGTCTACCGCAAGTAGAACTTTCAGCAAACAATTGTTCATTCTGATGATTTAAAGTCGGCCGCTATTGACACACTGGAGGAATCACCCTCATGGATCTTCTCCGTTTGTCAGAATGAAATTCCTAGTTTCCCAAAGTTTCACAGTGAAAGATCGACTCCTCTTATATAAAGTGACCGAATATTTGATCAAATGTTCCCCCCCTACCAACAAAATACTTAGAATTTCTCACTAGGATTTTTTGAGGCATCGGCCTACCTTTTTTTCTAAAGGTATAAAAGAATTTATAACGTGAATATATCAACAGTATAAATATCTCGTGTAAAATTCATTTCTACCAACCTTGTCATTGTCTGTTCATTGTAAGAAAGTAACTGGCCAAGAATCACTTCCCGATATTCCTGCTGATAAAATATGTTGCTCTTAATGACCTTAGCAGACTGCCGGACTCCATTGTCAGTGCTCTTATCCATGAACATTAAGGTATGAAGAAGTTCCTGAAATAATGATCACTTGATACTGAAAAGCCTGACGAAAGATGCTGACACATTTATATTCCTTTTCATTTGCACTTATTTCATCAGAATTAAATGGATTCTATTTGAAAGAATCATTTATTCACCTTAAGTGTTCATTTACTTACGCGATATGCCTTCAATGCAAGGTGTAACTGTCGAAACCACAAAGAGATGTTTTTCTTATCTATGTTCATCCTCTCGTAAAAGTTTTGCATCTCGCTTTGTACCAAGTAAAATACCTCTTTAGATATAGTTTCGCTGTGAAATCCATTATGGAGAAAACCATTATTATAAATCCTACGCAATAATTACCACACTCGGCTGCTCCCTTTACGTGCACGTATATACATATACACCACGCGAATATTTTAAACTTTCTTCAACGTACAATAACGGCAAACTTAATATGTTCATGCAAGAAAATATATGCCCAACAAAATGAACGCTGACTGTAGATTGGATCGTGTATAAGGTTTGCGAAAGGGGCAACCGATTGAACCTGTAAAATGGCCAGGAAAACAGAAAAGTGGCCTTTTTTCCTAGACGCCAGGATCGAGTGTAATACCTGAACCGTAAAACGAGTTCTAAAACTTTCTAGCGTTTGCGAGCATGAGCTGGCCCTTTGATATCTGAGTAAAATGCGAATAGTACGTGCCTCACGTATTTCACCTGGAACTTGTAATGGCGATTGAACTCCATGAAGAAGCGCAATGCCCATAGATAGTGGCTCGTGTCTGATTCGATTCTTTGAGCTCCATTGATAAATGATTTTGCGTATCTCATTATAGGATTATACGCTCCGTTCAGGAATTCTACGCAGAATTCTTTCAGGAACATCCGCACACTTAAGGCGGAAGTGCGTTCCTGGCAGGAGTCAAGTAGATCCACCTTCTTCTTCCGAGCCCTCATCTTTTTCTAAATTCCAAAATAAAATAGTAAATACATTATAGTACGTATAATCAGTATATAATAAATTAAAGATTCTCCTTTGGTATGTTCAAAGTGATAAATGACAGTACAAATCCAGCGATTACTAAATGTACGTTTTCTCTTATTATACTAATTCACAATCATTACTGTAGCTGCTAAAGGTAGAAACATCCAGTGAATTAAATCGCCAATGAAATTAAGGCAACCAGGTCCCTTCGATGCTCTTGAATTTTTCTTTCCTCAGACACAAGGCTGTCTCTCGGCAAATTCAATAAAGTTTTAATTCGCAAAACAGATGCTCTTTATCGCACCAAGTTCTAAATGTTTAGATATATTTTTAACCTGGGTAGAACAAGTGGATCACGAGTGGATGGAGGAAGAAGAGCACATGCACGTGGCACACGCAGCAAAGAAGAAGACGAGAGACTGGAATTCGGTAAAAGCTATCGCGCATCCACGTGATCTTTTCGTCCTTCCAGGAATTCCGCTTGCGGATTTATGACGGTCATAATGAAACGTGCAGCCGAGGAGCCGGATGTTTTTCCAAGGTCCGTCTAGATGCCCCCAGGAGATAGTAATGTTCGTCGAAAAGCTCTTGCCGGGATGACCCGGTTTTAAATACTCGGAGGCCGTTAAGGAAGACCGAGCTTTAATTACGCAAGGATAGCCCTAATTAACAGTCGTATTTTCATTCAAATTTACCTATCCCTCCCCCGCCCCTCGTTCTCCTGCTAATGAAAACTACTATCCTCAAAAGCCAACAGTTAATTGAATGGATTCTCTGTGTCTTTTTTACCTTTACTAGTCTTCCTCCATCTTTTGCTTTGTTTCGATCTCCTTCATACTTTTATCTCTTTTTTTCTTTAGTTTCGTGATCGGCTTCGAAGACTCTCGGTGCAACGAAGTGTTTTCGCCAAGAGTCTCACACCACTCGATTAAAATAACCTCAGTCTTCTTAGTTCCATCTCAACTTTCTTCTCTCACCAAGTTCGATTGCATTTCGCCACGATTCTCAAGCCAGATAGATTCCCAGCCGGCCGGCAATTATTTTTACGAGCCACGGAAATGACGTTTTACACAAGTTTTACTTACTTTCGCAATTCCAAATTCTAGGGTTTCTATCTTCTCGAAAGGCTTGTGACAGATCAGCTGGTTCTCACCGATGGCTTTCATGTTTTGCACCACAAAAGTTCCGCCGAATCGTGAATGCCTACAATAAATACAAAAATATACGTCTATTTACAGGATGAAAGGGCGAACTTTAATATTAAGTATACGACGTAAACTGATCGATAGATTTCCTTTTTTTTTTATTCTATCATTTTAATAGCAAAGCACCAATAGCTGAGCAATCGGTAATATCACTAGATGGAATTGGCTACGCTTTGGTAGAAAATGCTTTGATCTAGTAATCGATTTAGTTTTGACGATATATTAAAGGTACGGAATAGAGAAACCTCGAATATACAAATTACAATTCACTGATATTTTGCAATATCAGGTAATCTCGTGTCCTCATTTGCGACGCAATATCATCGCGATTTTCCTGTGTGAAATTTTCAGTAGTGAGTTGGTAGTCAACAAACCTCTCACACAGAGTGGTACTTAACGTCTGCAGTTCACTGGAAATTGGTAACAATGAACGGTATTTCACTTCTATTTATGATCGACGGCAAACGATGTTCAGTCGTAGGAGCCCATAAATGGTCAAGTATGGAGAAAAAAAAAAGGAGAATCTGAAGCCTCACATATGAAACCTTTTAAAATCCTGTTCAACAAAGCCTTTTACACTGCGTCAAAAGAATTTTATTTCATGAACGAAAATCTATAACACCTGCACTTAGTCTAGTTTCTACAAAATTTTGCATCCGCAGTACCTAAGCCTGTCATTACCACGAAGTGATTCCATCCAATTTCGAGGGTTCCATCAAGTACTTCACCAACGGTCGTGGAACGGGAGAAACTCGGATGAAAGTTTTCGTGGAAAGTTGGAAAATTCGTAGACGCTAAGGACGCTGAAAGTGTCGGTGCAGCGGCTGCTTATGGATTCTTGAAACGAGCCATAAAAGAAATTAGAGGGTGGAAAAGGAGGAGCTATGCACAGCGAGTACCGAAGGATAGATCGAAGTTC
Source organism: Calameuta pygmaea (assembly GCA_031762395.1). Classification (NCBI taxonomy): domain Eukaryota; kingdom Metazoa; phylum Arthropoda; class Insecta; order Hymenoptera; family Cephidae; genus Calameuta; species Calameuta pygmaea. The sequence continues at coordinate 412,915 of JASANN010000036.1, read as the reverse complement.
GATGATAGAGGGTCGTTGAAAAATTACGCAAATTTGTTCGACGATCTAGAATGACCTTCTAGGGAATGAAAAAATATATAATCCATACGAGTCGAGCGAGAAAAAAAATCCCTACTAAATAATACAATTTTCTAATAAATCCAGGAAAAACTACGCTCGTAATATGATTTTATTAAGTCCCAGGCACATACGCGGCTTCGTATACTTTACGTTTACTGTCTACGTACCTAGGTATGTATTCCATATATACGTATATATACTACATATATATCTGAATATAACCGAGTACTGAATTTTCTTTCGACCCGCGGAAACACATAATCCCAATCCAATTTTATCCATAGCTTCTGAAAATCCAATCAATGAAATAGAAGGTCGCTGTCACTGGCAGATAGTCAACTAAATGACAGTGCTGCCCCCTTCCTTTCCTCTATCTTTCTCTCTTTCAATGCCTCCAGTTTATCATCTCTCTTCTACTCCTCTTTCACTCCGGTAAAAACCCGTGAGGTATACACCACTCCATCACCACCTTCGTGCTATAGAGGGTTGACTTTTCGAAGTATGCCAAAGCCCCAAGGAGCCAAGACCATCGATAAAATTAAACAGGCAACAGCTGGCGCCTAGTATTAATTAAGTTCCTCTTTAATCACTATTACTGAGTCACGCATCACGTCCTTCTCGTGAAACTCTTTGAAATTTAGCTTCTTGCCATTGCGTCAATCGCAAAATCCAGAAAAAAAGCGATATAAAAAGCTTGAAGAAGCTCCTTAGTCATCCAGAAGATCTGACGTAAGATATTGGCGCAAATCCACTTTTTATAAATAAAAGATATCGAGAAGTATCAGAATATTCGAAATCAAGAGCCATTGACTGGGTATTACGATGTTTTTGCAACGGGATGCGCACTGATACCTCCTTGAAGGCAAATCGTAATGGAAGGTCGATTCGCTCTTTTCGCGGTGATACGACAAACATCCTGTTACCCAAGTCTCAAAGTGAATAGTCGCTCGTTACAAAAATATGACTTGCTTCTTATCCCAAGTAGAAAAAGCACCTATTCATACCGCGGGTGACCCGTCTTACGAACTGGGTCACATTCATTACATCGCATGCGGTCGGTAAAAAAGCTCAGGATCCCACCCAAGCCGCCGTAACCATCACAACCAACACCACAGCCCATCATCATTATTATCACTATCATGAGTAACCACTTCCTGTCCTGCCCGCGCATCATATCTATGCTGACCGAGTTTATTCATTTGTGCATTAAAGCACGAATGACTCGATTTTTAGCTGGATGGAAGGCGACCGTGCGCAAGAACGACGTGGTCGACACGCAACGATACCCGCATGCACAATTTCCGAAGAGAGGAAAGCTTGCTTTATGGTCTGCAATGAAATTTACGATTTCGCATCATGATGTGCATTTACGTCTTGCAATAAAAGGACTAATGCATCGAGCAGAGAGCAATGCTGAACTCATACCAGTCTCGACATTATGGGACTTTCGTTCTCTAAGACGTGCTTTTACTTAAAGCTTCACAGTCGTTCCAAAGAGGTGGCAAGAAAATTCGGATCTATTCCCGAATAGCGCGTATACGAACTCGCTAAAAGTAATCGAGTTTTTAATGTAAAATAAATGAGAAAGCTTTGCACCGAAGATGGCACGTGATTCAGTGAGTTCCTGTGGATAGGTAGATGGTGTTCAAAAAGTCATATTATGGCAATGTTGCACAGTTCTATGCCAGCAGTATGCGTACCATTGCTACTGTATGAACAGCGTAGATATTTACTCAAAGATATTCCGAAATTTTTTGGAACTTCCCTATTTGATACCGATGAAATATTTGAAGAGGGTTAACATAGATTCGACGAACCGCTAAATGATATCAAAGTAACATTTTTAATTACAGCAGATTACAGTACAGGTCTGACAATTTAGGAGGTAGGAGCAAGTGATTAAAACTTACCTAGATCCGGCATACTTTTTCACTCGTTCCATTTTCTGCTTTATCTCATGATCCCGCCTAGTCTGCAGTTGTGCGCCATCCCTTTCTTTTTCGGCAGCCGTGCGTTGCAATCCTACGTTGCTCAAACGGCTGGCGCTTTGCTCACGAAGCATTAGAGATATTATCTGAATAGAAAAATAATTCAACATTTTATTATTATAACAGAATATGTTACGATAAAATATGAAATGTGAATGGATACCTCTAAAACTTGCATGTGATATTGTTGTTCGCTACTATTACTAGCAATAAACAATAATAAATCAACCAAACCGGAAGCATGGAGGGCAAATAATACCTGAAAATAAGAATTATTTAAACCAAAGCTATATACAGGATTAAAAATGATAATGAAATTTATACTTCATCATGAATAGTGGCATCATTATCTGTTCTTTTTTCATTGTCATCTGGTGGTATTTGTAAAACGTTTCTAATTAATGTTAAAATTCTTTCAATAATCAACTCATTTTCTTCACCTCTCTCACCGCTATCCTAGAAGTGGAGGAAAGAGAACATTAATTTAACACAACTGATTGCAATTTGTAATATTTTTTATCAATATGCTTACAATGTTCAGTATTTTTCCAAAGCGTTCACTAACGACTGTCCAAACACTGTCATCTGCTAATGCAACCTTATAACCCTGTAATTGCAAAACCACTTGCTGATATAAGCTGCGTGAAATTTTTTCAGTCGGTAGGTCTTCATTATAGACCACTAATGCTGGACTTGTCAGGTTAATCATCAATCTGTTTACAAAAGTTGACCATAACTTATTATTCTATACTGATAATAAAAATGTATAATACGATAGATGTCAAAGAAACTTGCCGTAATAAAACATCCCATAGCTCACATTTTTCAGGATACTGAACAAAAATTTTGATCAAGTCTGTTTGAAGGAGCTGGGCTTGACCAAGATAACGTCGAACTGTGTGATCACTATCATCCCTTTTCAAATACTTTATCAAATCCTTTATGACATCTGCATGTATAGTATAAAAATGAATGGATGTTTCTTTCAATTTAGTAATATCTAAAACTCACCTAAACAATGTCGATCTAAGTGGTACTTTTTTCCATCATAATACCCTAACGCAGCACATGTAGCTGATAACTCAGCAGAAAGATAATCCTGCATTATATTCAACAAACCTACTTATACAATTATGTTTTAGTTTGCACTGCAAACTTCATGAACCTGTAAATAATAATATGAACGTGTGATATCAATCCAATTGTTTTCGAATACTTAAACCTCTTGTCAGTCGCATAGATTTATACAACAAGTAGTAATACAGCAATCAGTAATGTTCAAATTATCATAAAGCAGCAGAAAAGTATAAAATAGACAACAAATGCTATCTAATGAAAAATATAAGTTGCAAACCAGTATATAAAATGTAGATCTAAAAATAAATATAACGATGCAATCTCAATGACCAATAGCTAATTATTCAAAGAACCACCCATATTATTAACAAAAGTAAATAATTGTTTGATAAATAAGTTTGAAAGTAATATAAAGCAAACGTATACAAATTATTAATATGTAAACCTATGTTTTGAACCCATCTCAGTAAGGTTAGAAATCATGTGAAAATTTAGAAATAAAAGGTATTATTGCCATATTTATACATACCATTCATATGTGAACTAAATATAATCTAATAAACACTTCATATAAATAATCACTTCAAATTTCCATATACCTATATTCGGTAAGATTTAAGGTATGAAATCAACGCACATTCAAACGCAACAGGTGAAGAAATACGCGCCAATTCACAACTGATAGTAAGAAGTGAGCCAGGATTGGTCGAAAACCGAGACGCCATGTTTAGAAATATTTTGAACATGACATGAGTCAAATACAACAATACTGTTATACACTTATAAATAAATGCTGTGCATGAATTTCAATATACGTAAAATCACATTGATACTCGAACAATGTATAAACAATATAACCTAATAGTATGTAACAACGGTAATAAGAATAACATTGTTATTTCATAAAATGGTTGCTTTAATGTTTCGCTTTTGAATGCAGTAGTCTATCAAACAATCTTATTTCAAGTTAACGTGCTTTAAACATAAAGTGAGTTCGGCGCAGTGTTGCATATTTATAAAATATTCATAATAGATATTATGCAAGCAAATATGCTTAGGCAAATTAGTCCATCCAAAATTCTTATGCTGAAACTGGACTGAAGGGATAAGTTTGGCAAGGGATTGAGTGAGGGTCAAATGGTGTATCGTTACCCGTATTTGGAGAACGGTCAAGCCATGCTATGCATTATACATCATACAAACCCCGTGAAAATCATATGGCACTTTCATCGCCTAACTGAATGACAGCATCCTAAGCCATAGTGTCACCATACCGAAGTTAACCCTTCACAAGATGAAGCAGATCAAACTAGCCAACCCTGGTAAGTCACGATTCAGATACCCTTTTCACTGTCCATACAAACTAAAAATTCAGAGACGTACAAAGTTTTATAACATATTGAATTGAACAATTATTACACAATATTAAATCAAGTACGCATATATTCTACATTAATAATATAAAAAGTCACAATTTTCATTCGATGGAAAATGTCTATGAATTGCCCCTATTCCATATCCTTCGAGCATATGACGTTTGGTGTACTTAGAATTCTGGAAAAGGCTGATTTTAGAATTCTGAAAAAATGTAGGAAAAAACTGATTACCAAGTAAATCGATTTCTTTTCACTGTGAACCGAAAAAGCACACCCAGCACTAGCTTCAATAAAAATTTTATTTAAGCGTTTCGCAAAGTGAGCAAAACTCTACGAGTTGAAGGTACCGAGCAAAACTAACGCACGTGCAGAAGCAAACGTGGTAAGTACTTTCCTCTCGTATGACCGTAACTACCATAGAAACGTACGGCTGGGTAATAACTATCCATCTAGCAATACGCAATCCCTTGAGAGACTTTAGATATAAATAATACTATAAATCCAGCGCAGTTACTCAGTACGTGGAATCTGACATGAGTTAGATGCGGAGGGATTAGATCAGAGAACAATACAGGTCTATTGGCATGGGACGAATAAAGCAATAGCTAATCGATGCTACTATTGATGCAACTAGATTATTAGGTAATAGTGCAATAGGTAGTATGCAGCTCAGATGATTGGTCAACACCTGTGTATTAATTCGCTATTTGTTACATTTACAAACCTATGATTTATGGGAAAGAAGATATACAAGAATATACGAAAATTTCGACGGTCGGTTATGCATCAGAGCTTAAAGTCCTGAATGAATACAGGGTGATAAAAATTAGTGCCACAGCACGTTCAAAAAAGTTATTCCGATTATTATGAAACTGTGAAAAAAGAAGAATACTGTGCCAGGACAGTGCGTATGTCGGAGAATATTTTATCTGGGATGCGGTGTAAAATTTCATTCTGAATTTGGTTTAAACTACAACGAAGAGCATATATACCGCCAGTCATTCCTTAAAATATACTGGTTTGGCTATTGGGTAAGTGGTTAATAACGTTTTTTGATTACTCCATAATTAGAAGTAACGATTATAGTTCCAATTAACTTTATAAACATTGCAGTATTCCAATATGACGTTTGAATTTTCCTGTGCCGCAGTTTCCAACTTTTGGCAAATACTCGAATTCATAGTTAATACGTTACGTTCAAATTGCGTATATCGGCTATAGTCTCGGTCAATACAAAATAGGTACAGGTATATTAAATGTAAGTGCAAACGAAACAACTTTTATAAAGCGCTCATATACCAGTATAACTTTCATACTCACCACACGTCCATGTATAAGCAGTAACATTGTCCTATTATTTATGCAAGTCAATATACATACATATACACATCCTATTTCGTTACACGGTTATTAGAATTGCATAACACAATCTTCGTAATGCGATTCTACGTACAATTCAATTACTAACAAAAGCGAATGTCAAGCGCTTTATGTCTGACATTTCACGTGGAATATGACGCAGTCTCGTGATTAATGAGTTACTCCAAGCATAATAATATTGACATACAATTCGTGTACTATATATATAAGCTTCTTTAGCGCGAGACATGTAAATTACTGAATATCTTCACCAATACATTTCAGAGTCAAGATTATTTGCAAATGTGAAATATGTTACCGAATGACATACGTTGATTAACCTACTATTATGATTTTCAGATGAAACACGCGAGCCTTATTTTCCCATGTAGCTATCAGAGGCAGATAAAAATTCACGGATGTAAACCGCTGACAATCTCTTGTTGAAGAAACGTGCAGACATTCATTGGAATTACACCAGAGCACGCATGGTGACTGATTTTTTCCATGTAAAACGATAGAAACGAGTCAGAGAGGAAGAACGAGCTTGAACGTATACAAATTTATAAACGCATTCCAGTCACGATCTCCAATTGGATTGGCGTTAGTGCCAATACGAAACTGGCACTTTATTTGACGGCGATAACGAAAGTCAGCAAACTGCAGTTTTAAGTTTAACGGCGTATTTCTGCGTCACCCTGGTACAACTACGCGAATTAAAGATCACAACGGAAAAGAGCTGCGAGGGTGTCGGCGTTCAACGTATAAATACCCAAACTACGAACTTCGAATGTCTATATCTTCTATTATACGAATCCTTGTTAGAGCTGACCTTTCTAAATTACAATGTATGTACTATGCAAACAATTCACACGAGCGTTTTTTCAAAGGCAAATTATTAACATAAAATAAACGAAATTATTTTTGAATCTATAAAATGTGACACAGATTTTTTTTTTAATGGAAAACTGAGGTCTGGTAGATTCGCGAAGCCGACATTGAGTATTTGCAACTCTGAATACTGGACAAATATTTTCTTGTTGGTAAATTAAGAGAAAGATTTTTCGCAACCTTGCAAAATTTCGTTCCAAAGCGTCCCGACTCAAAGATTACCAGTAGTTTATGTAGCGCGTGCAAAATTGTAATGCTCTTCTAGTGTGCAAAGTTCCCTGCTAAATGTTGTGTATGTAATCTCACCGCTAACGAGTTAATTTAGTTAATTCCCAAAGTTTCTCTAGCAACGGACATAAAAAGCCACGGGACTACCCAGGGTGTACTTACTCGAGTTTGCGCCAAAGGATTGTCCATTGTTCTTTAAAATAAACTGGATAACAGCAAATGTATTGTACTTGCACACAGCATTTTCTTTGTATCCCAGAACAAATTTTTTGGCGCGTAGTAATAATACGTAGAATATCGCAAATGAAATGCTCTGTATAAATATCTCATATATTAATATACGAATATTTCTCCACTGAGGATGACTGACTATATCGTTATCATGCTCCTTGAATTTTATCCGGCCTTTGAATAAGGGCGTCTAGACGCTTCGCACAATGCTGCACTTACTGTTCATTTCTGAACGCCTAACATTGCACTTATTTGAATGCAAATGAACCCATTCATATTTAAAGATGCACTACACGATGCAGTTTGCATTATCGTGATTTATGTTTATCACGATATTTGGACCCTCTATGCTCTTCTGGAGCTTCGTCTTCGGTAAGGCAGACATAAACGCCATTATTCTGAGGATAATTTTTTATATCAAAAGTTATTCGATTAAATCCATTCAAAAGTGACATAGAGTTTATCAATAATTTCTAGTATCGAAATAAATTTGTGTACAAGTATCAAACTGCATATTCCAAAATAGGTAACATTTGACCTCGTCAATTGCAACGCGTTATATGACGTATTTCTAGGGTCGAACAAGAATCAGGATGCAATCGGTATTAAGTAAATATTCTAATTAACCACTATATTTAAACGTACACGGAACCATGTAATAATAAACCCAATCTCAATTAAAGTAATTTACTTTTCATCGTATTACGTTCAATTACAATTTCAGCTGTTCATTCTAAACAAGGGGTGAATTTCTCAGTAATATAATTAAATCATTATTGTAAGCTACTTGTAAAGTATATAATACTGGAAATTTCTCTGTAATCGTTATAAATGTTCATTGAATAATTTACTTGTTCAAGATATTTTAAACATGAATAATACATTTCAGCGAAATACTTGAGAACCCTTTTACATCGAAGCTTTCATCATTCTCTTAGCCATCGATTTTCCAGGATTCCATCATCCAGAAACGGACGTCGAGAGTTGAAAGTGAATGAGGTGACTAATTTTCAATGGCTGCCGGCCGATGAATGACCGGCACTCTGTGGGACTACTGCATTAACCCCGTATTCAAATATCACTCGACGTACCCAACAAGTACGTAGCTACTAGGACCCTTGTTCCATACTGAAAACTGAAGGATCGAAAAGAGGTACTTCGGAAAGTAGAAATTTCATTTTACAACTTGGTAGATAATTCTCATTCCTTTTCGGATATTACTTGTCTGCGAGGGATGCGATATATTTGGCGCAACCGGATTTGATTGTTGAAATAATGTCTGGCACACGAAGAGGGATATTAGAATTTAGGTTTATTTCTTTCGTTCCAAGGGATTGCTCGTGCAACAACATCTTGTTTTCCTGGTTCAGCCGCGCCATTTGTCTGCAAGCTAGCATTCGCATTTGTGCTCCCTCGACGGTTTATCGAGATTGGCTAGGATGGAGCCTGCGGTCGATTGTCTATTCGGGACTATTAGTCATCCGGATGACATCCGGTTCTATGCCTGTGAAATCTTATCTGTAAAGAATCACGAAACTCTGTTCTGTCGTGTATCTGGTTCCTTTGTTCGTGCTCTTCTCGTAGTGGCAGCCAATTAATCATGCAGCGTTCAGTTATCGAGACTGTGGCTGAATGGTTAATTGACAGATGGCATGTTCTACTTTTGAATTGTTTGCGTCAATTTTAGACCATTTGATGAAAATAGAATTTTAATTGGATCTGTAAAATTGTTGAATATGAAATTGATGAGATTGCAAAGATAGGATAAGCTATAGGATAAGTGCGTTCGAGGGTGAAAATCATAAATTGTTTCCGGTAAATCATAAAATCCTGAATGATTTCCGTTTAGCCTTCGAGGGTCAATGTAATTCAATATATCCCCAAGCGCGTGCCCACCCTTCGATAAATTGTTCTGCTCCTTTTTGAAAATGCAGGCAAGGGCAACGAACAAAGGACGTCAGTTCAGGGGGTAGAGACGCACGTTTCTGAAATTTGATTTGAGGCTGAGCAAATCTTGCGAAATGAAATACTTTTGATAAGTGTGGTACGGGGACGAGCAAAGACGCGATCACTGAAACGATTTCATCTCGATAAGCTTACGAATTCCAGAAGCGAAATGTCAGCAAGATAGATAACAGATTACAAAGAGCAGGACCCTAGACCGCTTCAAAGGCAGACCCGACAGTAATCCTGATAATATCTTGCTAAATGCTATTATATTGCAGAAGAAAATTATAATCTAAACCGATAACCACCTTCTTTGTTAACGATTAATCTCAATGAAATGAATAGAGCTCTTGTAAAAAGGCTGTTTTGTACGAAACGAAAGTTTGACCGATGTGTGAAACAATACTGAAGAAATTCTTCGCATGGGGCGAAGAACAATAGTAGCTATCCTAAGAAAAGAATCACCCTCCCACACGTTATCACGTGCCTTCGAGCGATCGAACAACCAAAAAAATCCCTCAGTAAATTCGCCTTGGATACGCGTAGGGCTTCTAGGCCTCTGAAACCTAGTAAAAAATTGTCCTTGTTCCACGTGACTACGAGTCACCGAAAGCACGAAACTTGAGAAACAAATCGGAAAAATTGAGAATTCAAATCTCGTGAATTGCTACGGCGTAATTACATAGGTCAGACAATGGGGACGATGCAGAATATTTGTAAAAAATTATAGCTACGAAATATATAAAAGTGCACTGAGGGATGAATATGTATATCTAAGGCTTTTACTTTGTTACGAAGCCGCAAGACCTTAGAAATCCATAAGGCGTTATCAAGTCGTACAGGGGTTGTTCCGATCGAACATAGGGTCAATAAGGGAAATGGTGACACAAGCCAGAGATTTCTTGGGAAGATATGAACGATCGAGCTCTGGCGAAGTAACTTCTGTGAATGCTTGGTGAGCAGCCCTTCGGCGATGGTGCAACCTTACCTCTCTGTTCTTTTTCAATGGCGCACCCCTTGAGTCAGTTTAAAATTGAGTTTTATCTCTTAGGTTTATGGTTATTGAAAGAAACGTTCCGAAAACTAACTTGGCAATAGGGTGTCGTTACATAAATCCTCACCGCGATAGATTCGAAAGGCCGCGAACGCCCATAGACATTTTAAGGCAGCCATAGCCGAACTTTCGCTTGGCGAAGAAGAAGACAAGGAAATAAAATCCAATACACAGCCACCCTCGTAAATAATGCATTCGCATTGCCGACTAGCTTATGCCCTCGAATAAATATTATTTCCCAGCCAATCTGATCCATCCGTAGACTTCAGTAACGATCACTTTACTTTGTTCGATGAAAAGTTTTTTGCTTATACGAATATAAACTATTTAATGTATACAGTTAATTTTCGTTATAACATACTCTGTTATACATATATCTGAAAATAAAGGCACGGATACACGTGAGTCTAAGATAATTGGAGTATAGCTTTTATCGGTGTTACAAAATTGAGTGGGAAATCGAATTTCGATATATACCTGTACCAGATGTTCCAATCATTCTCAAAGAAGAAGAAACTCGATTTAATGTAAATTGACGACTATAGCGAATGTTTCAGTAAAAAAGGACCATCTGACATCTTAAGAAGTCCCTATCATTTTCCCGAATGATTATATTACCGAAAAGTCCTTTTTTCAAAAATTCGCATTCCCGCATGACTGACTTCACAATCGGAAAGACGTCCAAAATCGGAAAACATATTTTTCGAGAAAATAATATTGTGAGAAATTAGCTACTCGTAGACGTGATTTATCGAGAGAACAATGGTTCGGGAATATAATCATTGTGAAAAACGATATAACCCCATGATAAGTTTCATCCAATCCACTGATACACAGTATTCAAGGAACGTGCTCGCTACTCGAGAAAATCATATAAATAATCTTGGATGAAAGAAGACAAAAGCTATTACAGTGCTAGCTAATTCTCTCGAGTCGTATGACGCTGAAAAATCTTTATGGTGAGATATGATTCTTCTTCACTTATATGTACAAACGCAGACGGACCTATAACGAAGGGCTTACCAATCTTTCTTATATAGGTAACTGACGAGTAAAGCTTCCTTTGAAGTTTTCTTCACGTTAGGTAACCCTTGTTCAGAGATTGAAAGGATATATTATAGAGCAGATACAAAGTCACTTGGGCACTAATTGCTACCTCAATTATAGAAGCTTCCTTAGAGCATTAATTTAAGAACCCATGGCCAACAGTGCTTTCGTCTCTTTGATAAGCTCCAAACGCGTGAATTTCCCTCTGCATAACATATCTCTTCTCTTTTGTCCCAATAAGCTTCTAGAGAGTTCAGAGAATGTAAAAATATTTCTTAAAATTTTTTCTTTACACGAGTCAAAACTCTTCTCGTAAATGTGTTTGAAAATTATCGAAAGAAATTTCAAATTTTGACTTCAGACGTTGCCACGTCTCCGTATATTTTGACAACCTTACTAAAACCAATCTTCCTGCGGATTACCGCAACTGTATGTTAGTATGTACCTACGTAAGCTTTCGTTATCCATGTACACGCAGTGTTACCAGTTGGTTGGCTTATGGTATATGGCGACGATTATAAAGCATTCTTGTAAAGTTGCTGGGTCTGCACTTCGCGCGCCAGAGTTTGCGTCCCAGTTTGGATGGGACGATAATTCACTATCACGGCTTATTGAACTTTTCACGTCAGCCGACGTTTTGCGACCCACTTCCGTAGTGGTAGCCGCGTGCTACAACGCCCTCTCGCCGATTCATCAAATGTCTGTACAATGTTCAAAAGTCATAGAAGAACGGCAATCGCTTACACGTAGCTGCTCCATTGCGCAACTTTGCCAATTAGAAATCAGTCGAAACAGCAAATTCAGAGATTCTTAATCGACGCTGCCACACGACGCTGCGAATCATGAGACATATTTTTCAAAACGCATAAAACTGTATCACGCGTGGGTGTATGAAAAGATCTGACGTCGGGATATAAAGTACATTGATGGTACCTGTAGAAGCGTCGAGATGCTATGGTGTCACGTAGCAATAAAATCGTTCAAGAAAAAGCTTCGGTTATTTATTTAGGTTCGTCGAAAGGAACGCGGACATATTTTTACGATATCGTCCAATTTCCTTGACGTTATAGATCCGCATTTGACATTCGATATCTTAATTCCAAGGAAATTTCAAGCCGTCGATGTATATAGTTATTTTTTTTACAGTCCTATCATCTCTCACATTCAATATTATTACTTTTTTTTTCACTCTCGGGTCATACATCCCATAGCTTCACGGCTATTGAAATAGATATTACTTTTTTGTATCCTAAACCTTCGACATTATACATCGTATAAAATATACGGGTGGTATATATTTGGAACTGTACATATAACAAAGCAACGTTCGAAGTATCGAAATAAAATTTACGACCGACTGTACCTACGTAGAGCAGAAAAGCAGTAAGATTTTTTATATCAAACATTACATGGATATATGATAAAATTAAAGATACGAAAATTTTCATAAAATCATCAATGACTCGTTAATTTCTCTCAGCGAGTATCGCCCTAAAGCACAGATTTATTTACCTTATCCCACTTAGAAATTTAAGTCGTATAAGAAAGTTACTATAATTTCGTTTCAGTCAATAATGAAATTACAAGGGTACCATCCGCATCATAGTATATATCGTACTTTCAATCGTATACCAGCACTCAAAATGAACTGTGTAAAGCCTCGTTATAATCACTGTTAAGATTAGGTATTTCATAGAGATAAATACAATTTAAGATAGTGCGTACGTGACTCATGAAATCTTTAGACTGATAAAATCATCCCTCACTTTTCCACTCTCGCAACATACATACATATATACATACATACAGTACTTCCTATACTATAACGCCATTCGCGTGCTGCGTTACTTCTGAACGACCCGGTAGTCAAGTACACGGCATAGGTATATCTATATATAAGAATACATATAACGCACGCGTTATACGACGGAGCTCTTTCCCTGTGAGACCCGCATGTAAATTCACGTATTATACTGAACTCTGCGACACTTTCGGGGCCTCCTTTTATTGCAGCACCGCAACCGTAATCGCATACGACTCACCAATTCGGGCCAACCCGCTTCCGCTGTCGCTTACGTGGAGTTTGAGGTTTCTTTAAGTTCTGAGGGGTGCTGAGAGCGCGAGATGGGATTGAGGAGACGGCTCTCGCCGAATGCCATGACGCGATTGCTCTTCCTGTTACAGCTACTTGACAATACGGTCTCCCCTTATACGTTACCGTATCCATTATCATATTTTACGAATATGATAAACAGATTTTGATAAGATACCAAAAGTAACTATAGTTACGACGTTCCTGAAACGAAATAGACATCTGCAATTTCTATATCGTTATATGGATTTTCGATTAATGCGTGGGTATACCTATTTAACATTCAATTCACGTGGCGAAAGATTGTCCGAACATTAATAGGTGCACAGCGTAAAAGGCAATTCGTACGATTGACGTTGATTGAATGGGAGATTGGCACAAATCGAATGACTCGTATACGCAGAGCCACGAAATTCTAAGCCAATTATTTCTGTCGTTCGGCGCGATCTATGATAATGAAATTAAAGGTTTCACTGCCTCCATCGAAGTAGCACGAATTCAGAAATCGCAATGCGTTCGTCCTGTAGGAGATTAACGATCGAGAATTTATTGACGTCGAGTTGTCAACGCTCGCGGAAACTTTACGCGGACTAAATGGTTTGCTTCGCAAATAACACGCACTGTCGGTTTCAAAATTCGTGGTTGAGCAGTCTCTCTAATTACCAACCGAGGGGGATCGTTATCCCGATTAATGGATATACATGTATGTACATACAGCGAGGCGTCGATCCCTTCGCCAGCTGCGTAAAATGTCCAAAAGATGCGCGTCTCTATTGACATAATTGTCCCCAATTGCAATTTCGACCAACCCCTGGGACACTGTGGTATTTAAGTGGATAACGTCCCTACCAATACGAGGCGGCCATGCCAAATTCGTTCACCGGGAACCGCACGTAGAGACCACTATTGTGAACGAGTACCTTCTGGAACAAAGTACTTTCCTACTGAAACGTAACCAATAGCAGAATCACGTTTCACGTGGATCTTGTATAATAATGTCAATGTGTACAGGTTACTTATACTGACACTTATAGAGAAAGATATAGAGCAAAGGATCAACCACGAGGTAATGTCTCAGCATCCCTGTTATACGCTGTGGTAAATTTTTATCTGCATATACAGGAATTTCAACCCTTTATATTACATCAAAAAAGTCGGATGACCGTATAGCGAGTATTGTAGAGGGGAAGCTTTTTCGCGCATAATTCATCCCCTCGGTGAAAAGTGCTTTTGGCTGTTGACCATTTGATAACATGGACCAGCCCACGCAAGCAAGATGGAACCATCATCATTTTGATACGTAAGTAGAGAATCAGATTATAGAGATTAATAATTTTTTAAGATATTCAATCACTCTTATTTACAGATAATCCTGGACATTACGATGGGTAACATAATATGCTTGGGTGGTGAGTTTGTATAGAAGTACAATTTAAATAAATATTTAACATCTTTATTGACATATGCTTCCTTGAATTTCCGTTAGATGGTCGTATCGTGAGGTTGGATAAGGGTGACGCCTTCACAGCATCCGCTTGTTGTCAATCACATGGAAGGACATGAAAGCCACGGGAGATCGCGTAGGTTTACCATAGGTACCATCGGCATACCACGGTTTACTGCTACCCGTATAAGCCTGTGTTCTAACGGGTAAACTTGTATCACACAGTACATCTCGGTGTATATCTGCTTGCTGGAGATGTGCGGTTGTCTGTCTTGTGGAAGCTGTGGGCGCGGAGAACAACCTTGTAAAGGGAGACAATGCATTTGACAAGAATGGATCAGATACGGCATCACAGTCAGGCCATTAATATTTGGGTAAAAGAACCGAAGCGTACCCCGGACCAAGTGATAAGGCAATAAACGTATGAAAATTGGAAATGACCGTCAGGAATCCAATGCACGTTTGGCTAACGGACCACACGGTAAACGTTGTTGGAATAGAAACAGTTTGTCAATTAAATGCATCCCTGGTTAGCTTGGGATCGTCCCCCTAACCGGATGGCATCATCAGCAGAATAATTCAGGTATAAATGACCAAGTCGGCTAATAGCGTCTGTTAATTAGTAGAGAGGGCAGCTCGACCGTTCCATGGGTGAGATATGATTGCGAACAAGAGCCATTGCGATAAGCGTTAACGTGGCCGCATAACGTTAGGATAACCGTAATGGATACCATGGGAGCGTATTGCAGGCTGTTTCAGGAGAGTTTCCTATGTAAAATTCGCATCTGGATTTTACTATTGGGCATCGAGCGTATATCCATTAATCCGGAGTATGTTATTGGCTTTAGCTCTTGGATATATTCTCTCTTAGCTATTACTTCGCAGCGGAATCTCCAATCCCACATAACTGTAAAATGAACCTTCAGGACATCTGGGCAGACGTTAAATCTTTATGGGAAATGGCACTCTTTATTTTAACCGGATATCCAAGCTCTAGCACGAAACTGAAATGGTGGTGCGGAAGGGTCCGGAATTAGGGTAAGGGGATAATATTTTTCGTCGGAGTGATACAGAATACCAAACAGTAAGACACAGTGTATTCAGATTTTTTAATAAAGCCTGTCGGTTCAGTGCATATCTGATTTTTCCAAATTCGTTCTACTATTATGTCGAGTAAAAGAAAATAGAATGTCTTTTACGGTTAAGGTCACGGGAAAGTAATGTGAAGGTAAGGGTTGGCAAACTAACGGAGTGTGGTAAAGCCTGCTCGTCCGCTGCGTTATTACCTTTTTAATAGCATTCCAGGAAAGA
Organism: Calameuta pygmaea; assembly: GCA_031762395.1. Classification (NCBI taxonomy): domain Eukaryota; kingdom Metazoa; phylum Arthropoda; class Insecta; order Hymenoptera; family Cephidae; genus Calameuta; species Calameuta pygmaea. The sequence continues at coordinate 396,810 of JASANN010000036.1, read as the reverse complement.
GGGTAGGTAAGGAATGGAATATCGTGGGTTGATACTCGAGAGTTGAGATTTCCATGAATCCACAAATGTCTAGTGACGGATGAAGGAATTTCACTCATTATTTGCATGAGTATCAGACTCATTGATATTCCTCGATATTCAATGATCGTCATAAAAGTATTTGCCTTGAAGCAAAGAAACAGCAACTAGAAAGATATTGGCAACAACATGGTTAATGAAGTATAAAATCCAATGGAACTTAGAGCTTATATTAAGGGTGGAAGATAAGCGTCGAGAATTCGTGAGGAATGTTAATAAAATGACTGTTGTGTTCTTACCCCTTTTTAGCGTCAGAGAAATGAGACACTGGGGCGCGATAAGCCGCGTTTATTTTGCACGAAGCAAAAGTGAAACGACTAATAAAATGTAATTGCTGTAGCTCTTTAATGGGTATTAATAGGCACAGTTTATATGGGGATATCACTTTTCATTATAATATATATTTATGGAAAGTGGAATCCTGTTATCAGTTATATTCATAATTGTCATTATATCCCTTCGCTGTTTTTGTTATAATCTACGAATGTATGTCAAAATGCAAATGCGGGAATCAAAATTAAATTGATATGTTACACCCACTACATCGAATTCTCTATAGAAATTTTCTAAATACGAATATTATAACGATATACAATAACTTGTAAAGCACAAAGGGTATGTGTCCCATTCGATTTGACTGAATTTATGAATATTATTATATCGTTCATTTAGTGTAGTGATGATTACCGCAATTCACGTTCCCTCTGATAAATTTGTTATTACGAGGTTATACAAGATTCGAACGCTAACAAAATTATATATTGCTTTTAATTTTAATTGCTATTTCCACGGGATATTCGAAATGTCATAGGGAAAGATTTGAAATCAATGAAATTGATGAAATAACTGTCCCACCGTTTTGTACCATTTCATTTTTAATTAACAGACCTTGCTGTAAAGATTGGAAATGATCCTGAGGAAACGAGTAACACGAACTGAAAGTCGATATCTCAATTAGTTTCACAGTTAGAAACTGTAGACTAGAGTAAAAGCTGTTCCCATCTGGCAGAGAATCGACTAGTTTCTCAGCTAAAATGACATAACGTTCAGACTTCAGTGACTTTAACCAATAGTAAGTTCATACAGGCTGACATCCAGGAAACTACAGCCGTTGTATTTTCTTTCACTTGCGCAATCAGCACCCACTGGATACTCATCGTACGATAAACTCGTATAGGAATCAAGATTGACAATTTTTTCAAGCATCCCAAGAACTACATATTCAAGTAAAGTTTAGTATATTTATCACGAGCGTCACTACGTAACTATAAGAATGCAATTTCCTATGAAAAAGAGTTGAAGCAACTTTCACGAAAACTCGTCGACAAGTTAGCGAAGATATGTACATATTGCAGTGAGGTAGTACACGAGTGCATCCCTTATCTTCTCCGCTGTATGCATACTAAAGATACACTAAAAGTTGCCATAAATAACATGACTAACTTGAAATCAGCAATGAATAATTTATATATCAATTTTCCATGAGTATTTTTTTTTCATAAAAAATCTACCCTCAGTCGTATTAAAATGTTAGAATAATTTTATCTAGTAGTTGCAGTACTTCGCTAAACATCTTTAAATTCGTATCAGAATGCATTAGGTCCATAGTCTCTAGAAATTTGAAGAAAATCTCAACCGCGTGACTGGCACATGATCGCCCATCATATACATACACATACTAAAATACTAAAACGGCCACCGTATCTTATAAGCCAAGCAGGGAAGACGTAGATCGCGTCACGCTCCAGCGAGCAGAAGGATAAGTCGGAAATCGTGCGTGGAGGGTTGAATGAGAGGGCACAAGAGCATAAAAGAACTTCTGGATGTATTTTCAAATTTGTGAGGTTAAACGTAGATCTAAAAGAAAAGGGGTCTTCAGGCAGCGTGTAAGCGGTGTTTCCTCTTTACAAAGTCGATCCGAAGCAAATTTCCTTGTTTCCGCTATACTCGATGTACGTTTACTCCTACAATCGTAGAACGTTCGAAGGAGATGTATAAAGTCGACGGCTGGAAACAATAAACCTGTGGATTTTACATTGTTTTATTTTGCCATTGGCCACCGTGCGGAAAATCGATCAGACATTGCTCGCACCTTAGATAAGTTAAAGCTACCGTTAACATTAGCTAGCTATCTCATTGGTATCGTACTAATCACGAAATTGATAGTAAAAAAAAAAAATATTAGATGACTTTCTGGGAAATGGTAAAATATCATGGATATGCGTCAGATAGAACAAAACGGCTGCGTCTGTATGCGTTAAATTAAACTAAAAAATTTTTGTATTGATAACATTTGATAAAAGAATTCAATAAAGTCCTATGATACTATGTCTCACGTAATTAGGCAGTTGCAAACTGTCTTGGTAATTAGTGGTATTTAATACGTAACCAAGGTTTGCAGCAGGAGCTAGTAGCAGCTGCGAGTAATGTGATTTAATTAACGTGTGCCTTCGTTTAGAAAATTTATTACCCGCAATCGGATCGATCAATGCCTAAGTTCTCTATCGACTTTGGATTTCTTTCCTTACTACATTCCCACACTTTTGGATGGTAGGATATGTACAGCTGCCTTACTTTTAATTGTCTTTACGTATACAGGTAGAATTGACAAATGGTATATGGTAGAACTGCTGAACGGATGGAATAGCTTTAAAACATACGTTAAAAAGATATAAGGGTGCTGCAGCATTTAAGCTTTTGGATACTAGATTAAAATCGTCGACGATCTAGTAGAAGGACAATGGAAACATTATTTCGTCTTTGAGCTTCTCGCGCTAAACCTCGTCGACGTGACTATAGCGATGCTCGGCTTTTGTGAACGATTTGCTGACGAATAAAAGCAGTTAATTCGGAAATCCGACTGCGAATCTTCGTGGTGCCGTTCACGTGGGCGAAATTTCGTTAAATTATTTTAGGACGAAGATATGGATTGAGATTTACTCGTTGGCAATATAATTTTAAGAAATTTGCCAGGTTACACTCGTTCGTCGGGTCTTGCGAGAAAATCCGCAGCCTTCGTCAATTCGAAAAACTAGTTCAGCCATCTTCGCGACCTATTTTCACTTAACTCTTGCGGAGCGTTTAAGCGACGTTCTCATTTTGCGATAAAAGATTATATAACGTCGTAAAAAAAGCCGCCGCAACGGAGTTGATGTTGGTGAGGGGGAGGGGGTATATACTGACTGGTAAGAATTTCTACAGTACGTTGGACGAGGCTGTGAAGTGCGACGAAGAAAATCTGAAGAAAAAAAAAGAGAAAGTGTCGTTGGGGTCACAGACAGATATTTTTCACTCACTTTTGCGACTCTCTTCTTCCGTGTCAAGAATCTTCTAATTTAAATGAATTCTCCGGGCAATACATTGTAATTAAACGGAAAGACTAAGTTATGTGCATTGATAATGAGAGGGTTGTAACGCAGGACTTCTCAAGCTGGTAGGCACAAACAAATTTATATTCTACCTTGGGTTGAAAGACAGAGAATAATCAAGAATTAATTACAGCCTCCCTTCTTTCTTTCTTTCCTTCTTTTTTTTTGCTTCCTTCTTAAGAACCGCTGACTTTGTTCGCAAGTTGGCGAACGATGCAGAAGTAAAAACTCAATTCAACTTGCGAGGAAAGAAAAGAAATTAAATAACACGAAAATACTACTTGCATTATACATATACCGTCAAACGAGTGTTAAAATATAAATATAATTTTCAACTTTACCTTGATCCTATTTTTAGGACTTATACTCGATTCACTTATCGTTATAAAGTCAATTTTACGATAACGATAAAACACTCATTAATATACATTTTACACACCTTATTAATCGTTCTAAAAATCTTTAACTAATTCTTAGAAAAATACACCATCGAAGAATTACTAGAAGAAAAACGAAGGTCAAAGTTGAAGATAATCCAGATGTAGTTCCTTAACAGCACCGGAGCCCACAAACAAGATGATGTTGGTGTTGCAGCCCTGACGTGTGTATACAGCTTAATCCCGGTAACTTAATGTAAACTTTCTCATTGATTTTCAAGCTGGGGTGTGACTTAAGCACAAAATCCTGGCGTTTCAAGTTGTTAACCAAATACCAGACTAATGTAAAGCCATTATTATGTAAACTTGATGGAGATATCCAAGAATCTTTTATTATCAAAGCATGCATTGTTATGCAGTTGAAGCGTCACTAGATACCCTATCAATTCGAGATACGTTAGCAAGCAATATTCTACTTTCGATATTGATCATGTATCGATGAGAACAACGTGACACAAGGATCCCTGAAACCTAACCATTCTTCTCTCATTCCATGTTTTAGGAGTCAGTCGAGCGAAAGTCGTGCAATAATGGAGTTACTTGGCTGGATGTCTCTGGACCTATAAAAAGTAAAACGAGATTCATGTCGGAGGAGGAGCATCATGATACGTTGCCCTATCCTGTTACGAGAAAAGTCTCCTGGACCACTGCATGGTGTTGATCTATGCCCTCGAAGCCAGGGATGCCCTTGTATTTATTACTTCCGTCGAATACTTTTTACTTCTCGCAGTCGTCTGCAAATCCGGAACGAATCTTCACTTCCGGCAGCGTCATTGATCTGCGCCCAGCGTCTCGAAAGTAGCCGTATAAAGTAGTAACCGTGTATCCAGCATTAGCATTAAGGAAAGATGCTGTCTATTTAAAAAATCTTACGGTGTAACCCACTGTAAAGGATTCTATGGGTAAATGGAATCAGCCTTGGTTATTTTAACTTTATAAATATTTGTATATCCAATTTTTCATATTCTCTAAGAATACGTACGATTGGATATATATTTATGTGGACATCTTAGTATGCATGTACGTATCTTGAAAATAGTTTTGAAAATTACACCAACGTGGTTCATGAAGCGATAAACGCGTAATCGCACTGAATATGACTCTAGTATGTTTCTTAGAAGATGAACAGGATGGTGGTCCAGAATGAATGTGTACTGCTTTAGATAGTGGTTGCACGAGTGCACTGGATATATTCGCTGTAGAAATTTAAGAAGTAGAATATCAAATGGTCGGATGCTGGCATCAAAATTGCTGGTTTCAACTATTTGGTTTTGGCAATGTGCTCAATTTCAGACCAGAGAAATAAAAGGATTGTGGAAAATGGAATTGAAATTCGTATGGCATCTATATAGAAATTTCTTCGTAGAATTTGTAGTTTCGACGTGCTTCGTGGTTCACTCTTCTGTTATTCCATTTCATTCGAGTACGTATATGCGCAGTTTTAAGAACTATACTTCTGGTTATTAGCTCATATAATATCGAATTCGATTTAGCGTAGTAACGCAGTGAATTTTCATACGAAATTCTTATCCTTTGTTAAAGTGATAAAGTCGACTTATTGACTTTGCTAATTGTAAGTCTGGCTGGATCATCGTTGGGGCTGATAGACAGCAAAGGCAAAGTATATGACGTCTCAGCTAAATTCCCTACTAGCCAGGATAAGGTATAAGGTGCACTCGAAGGATCTAGTTCCTTGTAATCCAACCCCCTCCTTGGTTATCTTGTCTTTCTTACTGCCCATGGCTTCTCGGTTACGGAACCTCTTGGCTTCTTCTTTCTCGACACCTTCGTTTTCTTCTTTTCATTCTTAAGCAATTTATCTTTAATGTCTGCATGAAATTGAACACTTCTTTTAATACAGGAATGCTTGCACCTTTTCAAAGATCTTATAAGACAGTGCAGCTTACTAAGACCGAGAATTCTTTGCTTTTCGAAATAAAACAAACTACTTTACTTTTCTTGAAATCGTGAAAAATAAGAAAAACCTGTCTTATTATAAGACCTTCTGTTAGCATCGTGGTTTTTCTGAGTCTTTCTTATAATTAGACTAGGTTTTTTTTGGAAAGAGGAAAAGTTAAATACTAGAACAAAATGAATTTATCCGTCGTGGGAATTAAGTAAAACACAGAAAATGGCGACGAAAATGCGAAATAAGTTAAGTATAATATATATAGATAGATATATGTATAGGTATACATTAGTAAGGAAAAAGCAGTTTGCATTTATGTTAAACTTTTATTCCTTAGTGGATCAACCCTTAAACGTTACGAAACACCGTGAAAGTTTCCTTCGGGAGAGATAAATTTCGCGAGTAAAACGTACCGCCGGAAAGTGCCATAACGGTGACTCCACCTTCCTATTCGCAACTTTGAACCGCCTTGAGAGGATTTTGCCAAAAGGAGGGTGACAGAACGGCAACGTTGAAGATTCTCCCTTCTTAGGAAAAATTCTTAAGAACATTTGTCCATGGTTACTCCTAGAAAAAAAAATACATATTCGACATATAGACGGCAAACTATATTAACCCTCGAAATGTACCACCACCGAAAAATTCTTTTAATTTTCTCCAACCCACTTCCATTTTGAGAAAACTATCCTGGTAATATTCCTGTTCTCAATGGCCGCAAAAAAGTAGCTACGAGGTAGCTTATACACCTACCCCCGGGTCGACATTAAATGTCGCCCACTTTATCTCTGACTCCGAGAGAAGCTCCTTCGTTATAAGAAAGAACGTTGCACAACCCCTTCGTTTTCTAATGCGTTTGTACCAAAGTCGTAGACGGCACTACTATAGTAACCACAATAGCACAAAGTCTGAGGTTAGACATTCTAATCCTGTATAGAGTATATTCAGGATAAGTCTCAAATACGATGGCGAAGAATAATGAACCCGGTTTAACGCGATGTAAACCCAGTCTCAGACGCTAAGTAAGGTGAAGGTCGAATCAAATATGGCTTACGAGGGTTAAATCGTGTCGGAAAATTTTTCGTGTGAAGACAACAGCCTACGGCCAACCAGGGTGGCAATTGCTACTTCGTCAGGTTTATAAACACGATCGCCGAAATTACAAGCTATCGAAGGTAGATTTGCAAATCGAGTATGTGGCGCGTGCCAACAGTGAAATTCTCCCTCTATACGTAGATAAGCCATTTTCTCGCGAGATCGCAACTTCTCATATGTAGATGGAGGTGAATGCGCTGGGAATTACATAGGAATTTGCAATGGAGTCATTCGTCACTTGGACACGTAGTTATATATCTAGCGATTTTGCCCATGCAAGTAATACCGTGCATAATATCTCAGGCGTGTAATACGTTTTATCTGACTTCGATACATTTCCTAGTAGAATATGAAATTAGCTATATACAGATAGAGGAAGCGGATGCTGGTCTCGGATCATATCGATGCATCAATTTCAAAGGCTTTATCGCATAAAATGCTCGTAAAGTGTAATAGAAAAATTTTCGCCTATTACCAAGAGTCATAAGAGACGCCTCATTCTCCTGGAGGCGTCGTCGTTACGCGACGCTCGTCCGATCAGCTGAATTTTATGGTTCAAATATACGTAAATCTTATCATCATTTTTGGAGATTATCAGACAAATAAGATTTAACGATATTTCGTACTGTTGGATTTTTATTTTATTATCTCGAGACCGTATAAGTTAATTAAAACGTTTGTTATGTGCAATTCGTATTATATGTATTATAAATAAGAATATATGCATATTCACGTAATATACGATTTCTATTTAAATTTACTTATCAACTCTCTCAGAAAAATCGTCGTTTCTTTTTCACGACGATATTGGGAATTATTCGATAATCCTAATTAACCCAATTTATTTGCAATGCTTATTCATTTTCCAGATATCCTTTGATATTTCAATTGACGAAGCATATATCCTTTCATTTCGCTACATTTTACGTTGACGTTATTCGTATTCAGTACTATATCCACTTACTTAATTCATCTGTGCGCAAATCGATTACCTTTGATAAAATACGAAGGTAATATAAGAGTACTCGACCGAATCTCGAACGTACCTATCCAATAACCAGTCGTATCGATATGATTTCGAACTCTAGTTCCATCGAACGTTACAATCGCCAGTACCTTATCAGCAGCTACTCTAGCGGGACAATAATTTCACGGATGTGAGCGAATGGACACATGAGAAAATCCTTGTGTACGTTCACCACGGGATTGTTGTACCTTTTATAAATTTTTATATGAAGCAACGTATCTACGATACGTGTGGCAAAATTCAATGAGGAAAAATAGTATTGTACAGATAAGTCTGTATTCGATCTACTATTAGGATACTGACACCAGGTATATGAGTATATCAGGATCTGTTATATGGCTCCAATAAGCAGGCTCTGAACCCTTAAGTCCTTTGTTATCCGGACGACGTTTTAAGTGTAGAAATTCTCCAGCTAAGCCGTCTGTTTTCGCGATATTCGCTCTGCCATGTTCAATCGATTCTGATCCTACGGGACTATAGCAGCTAGGGAGCCAATAGGTGGAAATCCATGTGTCAGCAGAAGAAGAAGACCACATAAGAACGTATGTATACCTGATGCTGGGACTCCTGGTAGGCAATGTGCATAAGTATCCGGGAGGTTTCCATGTGAATGCGCCGGATGACCGTTAGGAGGGTGCAATATTGAAGTCCGCTGACGTGGCAAACCCGAGACTGGCTGGACTCACTCATCCTTTTCTTCCCTTCTTTGCGTATGACTACGGCAGAGTTCTGTCGCTGTATTTTTCCAGCTTGTTAATGTTCAGTATTCGTGCGGTTACGACCCTTGAGGAATACCATGTAAACGAAGGGTTGTTTTTCTATTGATAAGAGAGAAATCCTTGATCACTTACCTAGAGTTTGCAAATAGAGGGATGCGTTAGTCTGCGAGGGATGAAAATTAGGGTTGGGATACAAATGCTTTTGAACTTTGTCTTTGTAATATAGTTTTTATTTTGAAAATTGACGTTCGGTTCACAGTTTCAGAGACAGAGGTTGAAAATGAGAATTTCTAAAGCAGCAACAAAGAATCGACCCACTTAAGCAGTAACGTATTCCATTGCTTGGAGGAAACAAGAGAAACTCTTAATGGAATAAACTTGTTACTCGCTTGGGTATATTGCCCGTCTGGTGACTAACGGATGACTGATAACACTCTGATCAACGAATGTGGAGGGTAGAAGATTGAAGTACTAACAATTCTTGAACTTTTGCTGCTTGGAGTCGTCTAATCAAAAAATGGATACAGTGGAAAAAGAACAAGGACCTATAAGACTGCCTGGTCTAGTGGAAATACCTGTACACTATAAGGAACGAGAACTCATTAAATCTTTTCTTGTCTTTTCATAATTAACGATCCATTGAGCGTCGAATTAATTATGTTACATCCAGTCGCATTTTCGCTAATTCTTCTTTACGTCCATTATGGCCATCCAACGAGCAACTGTTTTTATCTCTGGTAATGGATTTTTTTTCGCAAACGTGCACAAAGTTCCATCCATTTGCAAATTATAAATAACAAATCTCTAATAATAGTAATTGAAAAGAAATTATTGTCAAATCAGTATTGCAATTCTTATACAAGTAAATCTTTAAACTGCCAATGGCTACTGATAATACGATTGCTGAAAATGATCAAGTCAAAGTTTCACCCCTACTCCAAGGAAGGCGTCGTACAGTTCAGAAAGTAACTTACAGAGATCAGGAAACTTCGAGCCGACGTAAATTCTTCTACCAACAAGTACAAGACGTTAAATTGTTTGAGCGAAATCGAAATCGCCTTGCGCTAAGCGATTAGCGTGCCGTGTAATTTGTTTAAAACTGTAGTTCAGTGTGGACCTAAGCCTAAGTGCCGTCCCATTTGTGTAAGGGTTGTCTTGAGTAGTAGAATCCAATTATTCCTACATGCCCCTCTACAGACAATGGTACGCTCTAGTAATTACCTGATTGGAATGGTGTTTTCGCGGTATCAGAACGCATTTGATTCTCATGTCAGCCAAACTAGAAATACCCAACACATAAATACATCATCCACGAACTTTAGCAATAGGAACCGTCAATTTAGAAAGAGGGATCCTTGACGCCGTAAAATTTATGGTGTCGCTATCAGAAAAAGTCAAACCAATATCAAAATGGCGATTCCAATCAGACACTGCAATCTCCATCCCCACGGTGTCTGCACACTTTCCGATGATCCAGTTTTGGCAGGCTCGCAAGCTCTACCCTCCTTAGGCAGACATAAAGAGTGAGATCTGGACGGTTCGGCGGTTGGAAACTTTCCTCCTAAGCCAAGCCATCTTTGTTCATTGTGCTATCGGCATCCCGCTGGGGGTGGGAAATTAAACTTTCGGGGAGACAATGCGCTCTCCCTTGGCACACACGCTGAAAGGGCTAGTGGGAACAATGCCTTGGCAATATCTAGGGGATCCGACATTAATACTCCCGTCTGCTTTCATATTTCTGCTCTCCGTTTCTACCCCCCCCCCCCTCCACCTCACTTTGTCCTCCTCCTCCTCCTCACCCTGGCTTTACCACGTGGCACCATCCTTACTCTCGAAAACCCCTCTTTATACACAAACGCTTGCCGCTGAGTTTGCTCCGACTTAAGGACATTAAAGACGGAACAATACTCTACTGTACAGAGAACCAGTGTTAAGATTGTACGACCGGGTAAATTACCTTATGAGCAAACAAGTAATAACAGACGTTAGCCTATAGCTCTTTTTATTAATTCATTATTAATCTTTGCTTTTGAACTCTTGAGACATGTGAGGGTGTGTAAGCGTGTATAGAGTTCATATAAAAATATACCGAGTAAATTAGATCGCTCGTGTATCCAATTAAATAAATCCACTAGTTTACCAAATAGTTGAAGTGGCAGTTGCCAGCCTCAGAGCATACAAATTTTTTACTTTTTACACTATGAGACGGGGGCTTCTGTAACGTCTGAGTCAGTGAACCGTAACACGTAGAAAAGTTCTTACGGCCATGATTTTAATAACATCCTGATCGATCCGAGAAACTATGGAAAATGTTAGAGCGTAGATATTTTAAATAGAGCAGTGCAACCCTGCGTAAAAGTGTGGATATTAGAGTGAAAAAGAAGAACGAGGGAAGTAAAGGTTATACGAAGAAAAGTTAAAGCGAGGATGGAGTTGTCGCGATTCCCTCGGGGTAACTGCCTTCATTCGTCCTTGAAAGAAGGAAAGAGCAAAGAACTAATTAGGACAGGGGAGTCGAGGCGGAGGGTCCTTTATTGTCGATAAATAATGCATGCGGTAAGCAAGAATTGGTTAGAGGCAGGGATTCAGATGGAGCCTTGAATAAAACAGTAGAAATGGAGAAATGGTCCAAGCACCATCTTCAAGAAGGAGTTGTTCTTCTATCCCGTATAGCTGTTTGTGTTTCCGATGAAAATGAACATTGCGGTTGGAGAGTCAACAGTCAAAAAGATAAGACCCTTTTGAACCTTGATCTAAGATCATTTCGATTGCCCATCTGGTCTAACGGAAACGAAAAGAATATCAATCGGAGTGGATAAAATTGGCGTTCGTCCTATTTGTCGATTCTCAGGCTCGTCCAATCGAAAATTAAATGTCAGTACGAAAAAAAAGTAATTCGATAAGACGATTGAGCCGTCTGCTGAAGCGTGAAGTATTAAAGAGTGGAAAATGATAGCCACTTCACATCTCGTGGTTCCAGTTACGCTTTTATGGCTAAGACCCACTGAAGGTGTAAGCGAATCTACTCTCATGGGAAATGCCTAAGAAAGAGTGGTCTTACATCGTGGGATTTCCACCGCCAACACCATAGATATACAGGTAGTACAATATGACTGAACGAGCACAGAGGTTGACCCGTATAGAATTATTTATTTCACTCGTCATACTAAAAAAACTGTATTTTTGAAATATACATAGAATTGTTGATAACAAACGTATGCTATATATTCGTATGAAAATCTGTTTGTAAAAAAGTAAAATTAATGTCTCCGTAAACCTTTGTCAACGTTACAATTTTATATCGTCCCTCCGCGAAAGAAAACTTTTAATTTATCGTTCGTTGGAACACGAGTAGTCAGCGAAAGGCGTGCTTCCATGCAAAAGCATTGTTAATCGCTTATAGGATTTTAACGGAACGCCAGCTAAATGTCTTTCGTGGAAATCATTTTTCGCATTAGTCACGGTCACAGTTAAGCCGCTTTTTTTTGTACGTCTCTTGGATGTAAAATTCTCGCTTGCACGGATTATAAAAAAAATACCGGCAACGTGGTAAACTCCGTCCATACAGACGCGATTCAGTTGAATCCACCAAACAACAATCCAGTATGATTTCACTCATGGTAAAGACCGATTATACGTGCTGCTATGAAACAATTACCAGTTTAACAATACATATGGTAATCGCGTAGGAATATATACAGAGATGATATAACGGTCTATAGTGTACAAGCGTTGTGCAAGATGAAGGGTTATATTCAGCCGGGTATTATCTTATGAAGAAGCAGCTTGAATATTGTAGCCAACTGGATTATTGTTAGCTTACGGTGTTACGTGATGAATATATCTTTCGCATATGCATTTGACTATTTATCATTCCGTTGAACATATTCGAAATCACTTGTAAAGCTACAGTGTAACTATGTATTAATAGTGATAGATCTTGGGTCTTTGATGCATCATATATCTCTTGTTAATCTGGATATCAGTTCAATACGAATCTGTCCTGTATCTTGGAATCGTGATAAGTAACGAGAATTTACGTTTATCTCTTCTCGAGGAAGAAAAATAACTCGTCCGACAACAAAGATACGTTACTGTTATTTCCCGTGAAGTAAATTTACTCTATTTATACATATATCCACTTGGCTATAAATTCTCTGTCTTTCCCTTGATATCCTTTATTTTCTTAAGCACTTTTCCCCAGTAGAAATTTCTCGTAATATGCTTGGATAACGACTTAGGCCCCAGCCAGGCCTATCTTGGCGCGTCTAGATGGCATATCTTACCGTGGTCGTAGTTTGTTACTAGGCAGTATAACTTCCGATGAAAATCCGTCTATTGTTGCATTATATCCTTATCTTTTATGACGTACCCATTGTTCGATATTTAACGAGAACCAGAATGCCTCAAGGCTATCGTTAATTAAAAAAAATCTATTAAATTGTTTTTTCGTTAATTTATTCATTATTATAAAGAGTATCGTTCTTTATCATAACTTTAGTCGATAACTTTATAATTAATTGACTTTGATATTAAAAGGACATCTTTGAAATCTCTTTAATAATCATATTCATCCTCATGATGATCTGTACCAAGAGGATGGATGAAATGAATTTCGCTGAGAAAATTGATAAGCAGGAAAATGAAGTAAAGTGAAAATAGAAGAAATCCATAAGATCGACGTGCTATGCCGCCTGTTGTATTCAAATATACTATTGACACGAATATAGAAGTAACGAGAAACATTATACAGCCAGGTGCCATATCACTTACTCTCAAATGGATCTTATGCGCTTCTGATTGAACACAGCTTATAGTAAAAGTCAATCCAAATCCTAATAAGGTATTAAACATGGGACCTCCGAAACAGGCAGAAAATCCCATACGTGGGAAACCTTGTTTGGCGATAGTCACGTTCGAAATTAGATCTGAAATAAAATTGAAATTATTTATAATAAATAAATAAGTGACACGATAATTGTTTATTTACCACCAACGCTATTGCCCCAGGCCAGAAAAGTAATTCCTAACATGGCGTCGGAAATGCCAACGGAATGTCCAATGCACTGGAGAACTGCCAATACCTCTTGTGCAACCATATAGACCACTACCATGGCCGCCAAAAATCCCAAAATGGCAAATACCTGTTTCGTCAATAAGTAATTAGAAATAATTCCAACAATTAATCATAAGATGTAGGATGGAATTTCTTACGTTATGATATTTTGGTACACGACCCACTGTTGTATTTCGAAAGACAATAAATGCTATCAGGGCAGTTGTTCCAAACACTACAGGAAGTATGGGAATAGGTCCAATCCAGTGATCCCACCCTGTAGTGATAAAGGATAAGGACAAGGACACAAGACAATAGCAATTAACTCACATTTCATAATGAATAAAACCGCCGTTGGTAATATGCAGATTTGTAAACAGTTAAGTAATTTCGACCATCCTCTATTTTCCACAAGCTCATCGACTACCGGTACGAAGAGTTGCAGTATCGTCATGAAAGGTATACGAAGGATCAAGACGATTTTAAGATATTTATTTGTCCTGCGCCAGTCATCCATACTAAACGGTGAGACGTCGAATAGAAATTCCTTAAACAGTCCTTTCGGTCTCCTCGTGACAGATCGTCCAGTTCCCTCTCCCGTACTTGTATCAGTTCTTGGATAAGTCTCACCGCGTGCCATTGCTCTTAAAACTTCCGCAGCCTTTGCCATTTCTAATTAGCACAAGTTTACGAAGAATCAAGAAAAATAATAGCAATATCATTTGATAAAAAACATAAGTTCCTTATCGATCTGTTAAACAATAAAATTAAGAATGTCGTACCTAGCTTCACATGGACACTAAATGCACGAGGTCGCATCACAAGACTAGGCGCTGAATGGGCATTGCGATTCGCCAAATACGTATCCAGAATTTCTATATCGTTCACATTTGGCATTCTCGCTGAAACACAATGATACGTGAAACACCTTAAATCTTTTGAAAACAATATATATATATATTTGTGTTACGTACTCTTACGATTTTCTTCGCGATTCTGGCGCAATTGCATTATCACGACGGAGCAGATGAATATGATATAAATCATTATAAAACCTGTAATGAGTTAGGGTGAGTCTAGAATACGTGATCGATGCTGAATGTTCTGGTACCCTGGGACACGTCGTACTTAAGGCCTCCCACAGGTCAATTGCCTCGTCCCAGACGACGAAACTTATCCAGGCTACAGACAACGCATAGAAGCAAGCATCCCTCATGAAGGGCTTGAGATTAACACGAAATGGAGCGACAATAGCTATGGAGCCAATGATAATTGCTGTCACGAAAATCCCGGCTCCAATCAATTCCGTGAACATAATGATGCTCTCATCAGGGTCCGAGACCAGGGACGTAAATATATCAGGTGAGCCATTTCCAAAGGCTAGAATCGTTACACCTGCTATGTTCTCGGAGAGATTTAAAAGCGCCGCTATTACGGCGAGCGAAGGACAAAAGCTGAAAATTATACGAGTGCTAAAGTATCCGCTTGTGAATCCAATGAGTATCAGGGATCGGAATATATAAATTTAAGCGTTCGTTCAGACACCCTTCGGAATCATGAACAATTTTTCTCTCGTTTTATCTAGTCCAAGCGATAAGGGAAAAATACGACAACTTTTTTAAAAGCATGTCATGTATCTATAACTTTAGAGGTAAATTTGACGGTTACATTTTCCCATCTACAAAACCATCATTCTACGGTTGGGTTCTTAAACCCTTACGGCCCATTGGGCTACGTTGTAACGGGTTGAACTTCAGCTGTACTAGGGGATCAAGAACTCAAGATGGACCTTTTAAGTAACAATATGATTGCAAAACTTTCCTTACAAGTTGTCCGCCGTTGTTCCTAGGATAAGGAAGAGGTAGAATAGCCACAGTATAATGAGAATTAATCCAACTGTGAATAGTCCTGATTGTTCTGTATCAAAATTACAAAAGAGGATTTCCGTGTACTGTATCAATGAATCGGTCTCGCAATCGATCGTATCTTTTATCCAATTGCATCGATCCTTCGCCTCAATATTCCACACGTAAGAGCAGTCATCCTAATCGGAGAACAAATAAATACAAATTACATCATTCAGCAGTTGGGACTAAAATATTTTAAAAACTTTTAAAAATAATTATCAGATAAATTGAAAAAATTACTTCTTTTATTGGCAAAGCACCGGAAAGCCCAAAATGTCGCGGTCCGCGGAATTTCATGATAAAGTCGTCCAATCTGATACTTGAAAAATCACTTTCAATACTTTAACCTATGCAGTCGCTAAGTCCTTCAACATACGTCAATACGGATCGTTTCCTGTCACAATATATGGAGAAAAGAATTTGTCGATCGAAAATTCTACGTACGATACCTCGAAGTTACACTATGCAGTATATGGAAGGTTAGGAGGAATGATATTATATTAAATTGCAGAACGAAGACTATATGTAGTCAGACAATTTTCCATATTACGATTGCACGGCAGACGAATGCATTCTACAGGTTAGTTTCCAACGGTAACGATTGTTTCTATAAATTCTCATATCTAAAAAGTAACTATATTCAAATCAGTCGAAATAGGTTAAATAAAATGGCAGTTGCAATTTTCTAAGAGCATTCAGTAAAAATATGCACTTGAGCACATACTATAGTTGCAACGCTAGTTGAGGTGAAACTGATTGGACTAAGAGGCTCATTAGGCACAGAGCTCGTATACTCTTAAGACCCTCCGTCTAGATAAAAGTAAAAGTAAAAATATAACGAGGAAAGGGTAAGGGCCTCTGGTCTTATCTCTTCAGTCTTGAAGAATATAGCTATACAGAGAAAGATAGTCGACTGCATTTGATATATCATAATTCATAAAAAAAAGTACTTGAAATTATACCAACCCATATAAAAGCACTGCATGCCTGCCACATGATCATTAATCAAGGGATGAAACAACTAAGAAATGAAAAACACAGCTATCCCTTACCAATCTACAATAAACTTAGACATCGTCCGGAAGAAACAGACGCTGGCCTCAGGAAGATTATGATTTCCCAAGGGATCCAATTAGAAGGTGGAAAACAAATATTAAAAAGGGAGTGATGAATTTTCAATCTAACCACCCCATAGATATGATTCCCGGGTAGACCGTCAGTTCCCTTACATCGGACTGCTCCCTTTACGTAAGGCTAAGATTATTGAGGCACACTCAACATATTTACAAAGCAGCCGTTGCAGAAAGCTTATTCAGTCGGACCGCGGCCGAGCTTTTTACTTGCACCGGTAAGACGCAGCTTTTTAACAAAAGACATCGTTTGACCGGTGTACCGGGTAAGACCCTTGAGTAATCGAAGGCTTACGGGATTTTATTGAATCACGTTTCTGGATATAAGGCGGATGCTGTAAAAGCAAGTCAGAGTGTGTGTATAGGTGAGCTTTCCTGAATTTATAGCCACGCTTTTATTCTCTTGCAGTGTACCGCGCTTGCGTCTGGAAAGCTTTCCGGTTCCTGTTTTGCTACTTCAGGCTCGCGCATTTATAACATAACGTGGGTGATATAACGCGGGAATATGCAAAAGCTTCCTTTCCTTGGTATGGCGACTCTTACAATTAATACAACGTCACAAGCCATTGTCGTCGGCTTGATAATTTAATGCTACCGCTGTTAATCCAGTACCTAATAATATGCCGTAAGAGAGCCTTAATAAATCTCTTACTCTCAGAAACGTAGAGAGACCCAATAAGATCAAGAAGTTCTCTCTATTGTATCTACCTTTGTCTTTCACGCTTCCGATTTTAGTTATGATTCCTTTAACACGTACCTTTCGATGTTTCTTCTACTTTTCCTTTAAGAACGGTATCAGGAGTCATCCATAATCGTATAATGCCATTGTACTACTATGCTGTAATCCTCAAGTAACGAGTAGAAGATTCAATTAATTTTGAGATTCGATACATCTTTCAATAACACCAGTCCTCCGATGATGTATCGGAACAGATGCTATTGATTGCTACCATTCCTAGGGCTATACCTTTTTGGTTTTCTTATATAATACTGAGGCAAATTAGTTTACCAATTACGGTTTTTTTATTCTTTTTTATTTTTTTCAAATTCTTGCACGATTGACATACTCGATTGTTTTTAACTTCCATGAAATCTTAAACTAACATTGCTATTGATATATACGTTTTTTCGAATATATACATATATGCGAATGGTTTACATCATCAGTTTATACGCTCCGTAAGTATATGTCAAATGTAAGTATATTTGACATATGTCAGTATATATTCGTATAAATGTTATTTATTTAAATTTTCATAATTTGACATATTGCAGACTGTACGTGTTAGTAGGTATACGACTTCGATATAAGAATGCGAGAATATTATTGAAAGTTCAAAAAAATAAAGCAGGGTATCGTAACACATAGCTAAGATTATAGTAAGAAGCTACTCGTACCAAGTTCAATCAGTAGTGGAAGTTCTCAAAGCATCGGAATCAGGACGTGGAATACATTTTACTCAGTATGCACCTTCATCCACAGGAGTTATAAGTCGATCTCTGAACTTTTCCGAAGCTTTCTGCGCCATTGAAGTACAACCGTGAATACATAAGAGAATATACATTTCATCGACGAAATAAAGCAGAACTACCCCTAAAATCGATCGACTCGTGGAACATCTGTATTTTTAAATGTTATTACATCAATTCATTCATTGATAACCCAACCGTTACCACTTCCATCTGAGAAGATCGAAATACATAGTGAATTATGAAAATGATGAAATAACATGAAAATTTCAGCAAGCATATCCAAGACCCACCACGTCATACCGTGAATCTTTTATTAACCCCTACTTCTCGTTCCTAAACAGCTCTCTCAGAATGTTCGATATCCTCCGATGTGAAAGTTGATAGAAATCTGCCTTCAAAGCAAAACCCTTTTCTACGGCGTAGACGTTATTCAAGGATTGATCCTTGAAGAGTGGCATATCGAGACTAGGGATGACACGATGGAGAACTTTGGGGGTACGACTAGCGATCCAGCATGAATTATGAAGAGTCAAAAGGGTAATTCTGAGCTAAAGTATACGAGCCTAAGTTTTTGCTGATATCCAAATATTTTTTCAGATTTTCTGAAAATGGTAGTCGTCCAGGCTTTGGTATATGGATATCACGTATTCCCTTTGAATCCTAAAGCAAGTTAACGCAATATAATGACGGTTGATGAATATTGGTTGAAACCAAAGAGATCCTTGACCTAAGCGTATCAAAAGGAAGAAGATCCCAACCAAAGTGTTCCTCAGAGATTACGTAGCTGGATTCATCCGAGAACTTGGGGTAAGTTAACTTCGTCACGAGAAGACCTACAAGATTGAGAAATCTCTTGGGGAAGCTCATCTGGTCAGTATAGGGACTAAAATAATTGAGGATGTAACTAGGATTCTCAGGATTTCTCATCATATCACTGGATCTCAGTAAAGCTACACTGCTTATCACTCCAGGAACTCTTTTCACCTTCATCCGACGGACCACCCGAGAAGACAGTCCGTTGCGAAGATTTCGCCTATCGCCGGATCGAATGTCTCCCTGGCGTCCAGTATTCGCGGTACACTAGAGTGGCAGAGGACTGACTTGCAAATACCAACTCCACCCTACTTCGTCAAGTTCCTCGTGTTCTTCCGAACCGTAAAATCCTGGGTATCTCATGTGGGTAAGACTCCCTAGAAGATACGGTAAAGACGTGGACATGTCTACGTCCATAAAATTGTCTCTTTTGATCTTTCGTTTGAAGTAGATGATGTATTAAAGTTCGTGTCCATTTTACGACAACTTCGCCAGGATTCTTACGCTTTGGAATGACTTATTCCTTGGAGAAATATTACCAGTAGTTTCCCTGTGTTTAGTTCATACTACTTTGATACGATTACAATGACGGTTAATGTCCACGTATCTATTCATTTCATTTTAAGATACGAAAGTTTATGAGAGATTGAACACTGTTTCATTACTCGAATTCTTGGTTAGATTCTGCAGAGATTATATTTACGTAAGAATAAATTGTCGTGATAGCTGCTCAAGTGGAACACAAAGAAGTCGAACGAAGCGAAAGTCATTGTTGGAAAAGAAGGATCAAGTTTGCTTTTAAGGCAATGAACTTACAGCATCATATATGTACAGCTGAATACACCTTTAAAGCTATCCAAATCATAATGTTATACGGTATTGATTTATGATCAATGAACATAAATATAGAGAATCAGATATCGCATTCGTATACGCCTACTAATTAACGTTACAGTCTTCTAATTATTACCAAAAGTTTATCAATTATGATTAATCTCCTTGATACGTCTCAGATTTCAATTAATCAAGAGCAAGTTGAAAGTTAACATTTATTGAAAAGTTAAGCTTCCTTAATTTTACCATTCATATTATTTCTTTCACTGATGAATATCATTCAATGAATGATTCAAAGAATATCATTTGAATTGAATGAATAACTGGAAAACCATACCGATGTACCCTTGCCCATGTTTTATGTGAATATATTTATGGTATATTTGAGTGTTAGAGTAAAATGCAAAAAAAGGGTAGAACGACGTAAAGGGTTAAAGGCAGAGAATTCTTTGGAGGTATTAAATATACACCCTCGGGAATTGACCCAGATAGATAGGATGGAATTCTTTCTTGCTTGATTCTCCTTTCCCCATCCCATCTTCATCTCATCCCCATAGCTTTGCAGGCCACTCTTATTCCCTCGCGCATTCTTTAATAACGAACCACTTTCATCTCGCGCGGACTGGATTTATAATTTACAATTGCAATTTTTTGCGAAACACAAAGCAATTAATCAGGTCCCTATTAAAGGAAAATAATGACGTAGCTCAACCTTCTCTCCCTTTTTTTTTTTCATTTCAGTTCTCATTCCATCCGTCTACAAGTTAAATCTTTAAAGTGCCCATTATATTCAACTGAATTTTGTTTCTACGAAAATAAGAAAAATGCTAGATAGAAAAAATTTACTTTCAGCACGTGCTAGATAACAAAACGTAATAGGAACTGTAAACCTCAAGCTTGTTATAATGAACCGTAACAAAAATAGCTTCCAGTATAACGAGTGAATATATTTTAACGTTTATTTCAATGAAACCGTTATATGAATATTTATAAAAATGAGAGAGAGGTACATTCAATAGAAACGTACACTTCTTTAGGCTAAAATAGTTTAAGCAAGGGTGTTCTGGAAAACTGAAAGGAGTATTTGAGTTCTTGTTGAATGTGATAAGGGTATATAGTCGTATGCTAATAGCTAATACTCTTGCGACCCACTTCCCTTAACTAAACTTAACTCGGGCCGAAATTAAATGGGACCACGGTAATTGCTCCCTCTTATTCCATGCATTAATTAGTCCGCGATATCTAAAAGTCTTACGGCACGCCGCAAGCTCCTGGAGAGAAGATCTGCAACATTTTTCTACACAGAGTCAACCTTAATATATCCAACGGATAAAAAAATGCTATTTCTGAACTACAAATTTCTAGGACGGAATCGTCAAATTTATTTAACTAACTCAAAGTTAAGTCGCCTCCAAGAACTTTATATCATCTTTTCGAGCTGACTCGCCAATACGGAGGCTGCTATTGGGAACTAGTCAAAGTTGACTGGTTGGCTGTCCAATTTCGTGAAATTACTATCTGTGAGAATATGGACCAGTTTTACTCTTTCCTTTTTTTTCACCATTCCGAGCTACATAGCCAGATCGTTATCGTTATCGTTATCACGATAAAGGATCATCGTTTGATTTTATTCCTTCACCCTTCATTCTCTCCACGTTAACCTACTTAGGTTTTCAAGTGGCCATAGTACTGTCGACGAAACTTCCTATGTCGTATATAATACGCTATTTTTCTTTCATAATTTTTTTTGTAACAGATTAAGGAAAAGGAATCTCCGCATGTAAATGCGTAGCTAACACACGTATTCCTGTAATACAGGTATCCCATGCACAGCTACTCACTCTTGAAGCAGAGCTAAACAGTCGTTATCCATTAAATATTCAGTATACAGTCAAATTAAAAGCATCGCTCAAAAGCATGACGAACGCAGGACGATTCTTTGCGAGGACTAAACAAACATGACTTACATGGCTAAGTAATCGCATTACTCTGTGAGCGATGTGGTAGCCGAGAACCGCGCCACGGCGGTATGCTTAATCATGAAATATACGTGCGTACGGAAAGGCCGGAAACAAATATTACCAAGCACCCAGACAGCCGAGTATCCAGCCCCTATAAAGGCAAAAGGTCCCAAGAGAACTTCGAACGTTTTCAGGAAAGCAAAGAGACGGTGACGGAGATCATTCTCTTGGATGCGATCATGATCAAAGGCCTTTAAAAAATTGAGAATTAAGGGGCAAAAAAAGGATCATCGCTAATGCTGGTACGATAGAAAGGCAAGCAACATGTTCATTGACTTCTAAGAGTTGAAAGTAGGAAACATTATCACGAATTCCACACATTGCCAACCTTATACCTTATCAATCTACCTCTGCCTCATCAGAGTTTCGTCCGTTTCTCGTTTCACGCCCGTTTCCATTCCTCAGTCCCGGGGGTTGCTAGGGGTTGTAAGAGGTAGTCCGTATCCGACTTCCGCCTTGTCTGTCTAGACCCACCCGATCCATCCGTACCATTCCTCTCGAGTGTCGCACGACGCTCATTACCAGCAACGGACAAAAGACTTTCAGTTACAGCTCCAGGTCGAGATAGGGTGGGTCATTTGCAGAGGATCTAAAAAATACGAGGGTGGATGAGTCGCAGGACATTAGAGCCATCACGAGCGCCTTTAGTGAATGCGATGCTCTCCAACGGCTCGAGCCCCAATTCCCTCTCCTTCGCATTCTGCTCTTCCCCCCTTATTTCAACCCTTACGAATTCGTGGAATTTATTTAGTGAGTCTGAAATGAATTCCGCTGTGAAACATTTTTCATGGCACGTTACCTGGACTACCGTTTTGTTTTCTTATATGTTGAACCCCGAGGGCTCGACACACTTTTTTTCAACCCTTATACAAGTTGTTGAAGCAAAGTGCACGTATTTCCAGGTTCTTTTTTTATAGTACTGTAAACGTGTTATTTATGGTCACTGTATTTCCTTGGAAAAATTTAACATCCCTCAGGCTTATATGTGGTATTCCAACATCCCCCTGGTTCGACTTTATTCCTTTTAACGATTCTTTTCCCAGTTTCGTTATGTATAACGCGACCAGAGAACTTTTCAAGTCTCATTTTCAGTCGTATGATAAGATAATGGGTACAGTTTCTGTCGCAAAGAACTTTCGGTATCACGTAAAAGTTTCTACAATTTTGTGTTCTTTAATATCATTTGTCATACGCCAGTTTAACTGGATCACATTGGCGTACGGCGAAACAAATGGAGATTTTAAATCTACGACGTTGGTCTGGTACTTAAATAAGGAAACGTCGGGATCTCGCTTGTGTTCAAACAAAGTGAAGTAAATGCCTTGGCAATGCTGCAGGGAGCTCAGTGAAAGAGAATGGATGAGAGAGGAAAGAAACAATTAAACAATCCACCTGGTTCCTTGTTGCTGTTGCCAACGCAGTTAATTGGGTTTACCCGTTCTTCACTTACTGTTTGGACGGCCGTGAGTAACGTGATTAAGTCTATAGTCCGCACGGACTATAGACGTTCCATTCCAGACATTTAATTCACATT
This sequence comes from Calameuta pygmaea, assembly GCA_031762395.1. Taxonomy (NCBI): domain Eukaryota; kingdom Metazoa; phylum Arthropoda; class Insecta; order Hymenoptera; family Cephidae; genus Calameuta; species Calameuta pygmaea. The sequence goes on along the minus strand of JASANN010000036.1, from coordinate 373,412 downwards.
CATATCATAAAATCTTACAAACGAAATACTGGATTTTCACAAGGACGCAAGCTTTTGCCACTTTATTCGAGTAACCGTGATTACCTGAAGCTACGTACACACTATCCATATTGCACGGGCGACCCATGAAAAATAACATGACGATATTTCAAACGAGTATCACAATTTTATTTTAAATATTGACCTTTAACACTCCATCCGGTCTCGGTGGTATCGAAGAGGAACCGCCATCGATATTTTTTTTTCATTATCATTAATCACAGTGATTTCTCGACTAACCGAATGTCATATTTTTTTTATTCTCATACTCGATACTTTATTTAATTAAATGTATTACTTTTATAGGAATGTCTAGCGTGAAACTGAAAGGGTTGAAATGGTCCGTTTGCTAAATGACTGTGATTTATCGAACCGACCTCCTATGCTATACGAATGTGCATATCAATCACTTCTGGTTCGTCTACCACATTGAAATTGCTCTAACATCTGGTATATATATATATAGATATATATACATATATATATAACACGTAGCGATATGTCGGTTATTATCCGGTAACGAATCGTGCAGAAATTTCTACATTCTCATCGATATGTTGCTCGATTCAGGTATTAGATGTCTAATAAATTGTGAAACTCTTTGGCAGGATGTTCTTCACAGCTATAAATAAAATAAGAAGAACAACTTATAAATAAGCTAGGAATATCTAGATACATCGTGATTGATACCGATAAAAATATCTGAGGTTCAGAAAGTTGCAAATTTTTGTTGAGTCGTCGAGTCGTTGAATATCTGCCGGCGCATTCGAAGTTTCGTTGAGTATCGCCCTGAGCAATACATGTAAATCGTGCCAATGTCCTACATCGTGGTATACATTTCAGGGAGGAATGCATTTCTGATATATTCGCGAAGGAAAAAGAAGTATTTTAAGAGAACAATTGAAAACGTATATCTATAGAATATTATAGTTCCAGTACATCTACTGTAGTAGAACGTGATGGTAGATGAAAAAATCTCGGTAACCATTATTATTGGTTATTTTCTTTGGTTTTTCAGCGTTTCGTTCGGTAACGAGATAGAGACTGGAAAAATGGAAAATATGCATTTTTTCGTCGATTTCTCAGAGCTTTTTCCGGATAGCCAAAGCATTGATTTGCTGAATGTGTTACGGCTTGGCAGTAAAATTTTCAACAGTGCATACTGACGAATTGATTTGTCCTTCTTTTGTAAGGGTAAAAAATCCAGTCGTTGATCACATTCAATTTTTCCCTTTTAAATCTAACATCGTAACGAGCTTTCAGTGAATAGTTGAAAGAGTGAAGAATCACGGCTTATTGGGAGCAGAATAATGACATCTCGTAACCACTATGTTCGTTAAAGCCCCATTCGATATTTACAAATGGTTTGTGGACAATTGCAACTAATTCCCCAAATAAAGCGAAAGCCGTAATATTCTCGACAATGAAATCGAGGGTGAATAGGAAATGCCAGTCGCTATTTTATACGGCGTTAATTGCCTGGACGCAGCCATGAAATGTTTTGTCCCGTAATGGCCGTACTTTTTAATTGACACGAAGAGACGCTGCTATGAAGGTGTCTTCGCGCTATTATAAGTATCCGTTTGGTACATATGTAGGCTTTTCAACATTAAAGCCACATTCGTGGCTCAGACTATTTTCTAGAGCGAAGGGAAAGCTCAAAATGTTTATCCTCAACCACTGGAACGTATTCACTCAACGATTTCCTGCGAATGTGGTATTTTAAGGACACGTGACGGTTTGGCGGAACTACAAATACGCAGCAGCTTGGGACGGAACATAGATTTGCGTTGTGGAGGGGTGACCCTGACATACGTACGTGTACGTGTCGAGAATACAAACTGCAGGTAAGTGTATATCACTGAAGGATTATGCGAGCTTTTGTGGTATAGAATTGCATAGTAGGAATTTTGATGCATTAAGTACGAAGATGTCACGGTACTAAGTAGCATTAAATTTTTATATTCAAATTAATTTATAATGGAAAGTGCACTCGCGGAAAGTTGACGACACTCGGTAGGTACAAGGATCGAATTTGTAAAATGGGACTTTGCATTCTTAGGTGGCAAGTCTAATGGAGACGAGAAAGTTTTATGTATTATATTTATTCACCCACCTGTTAATTTATTTCGCGTGAAGGAGTCTTTTAGCAGGTTGGTGATGTGAAGGCGAGTCGAGAGATTCTGATAAGATAATCAGACTATATGTATACCTAATTATATACAGTCTCGACACGAGATACGAATATTGGCTGTCTTTTCTGGTATTATAGATTGTAAATTCGATGGTTCTCATCAATATTTACGGGAAATCCCGCGAATAAATTTCATCCCTTTAATTAGATTGCGCGAAGCGGCTGGATTGAAGAAAACTTCACTGGCTCAAAGGGTGAATAAGAAAATACGAGGAGTGAGAATTTTCACCCCTTACAGCGTCTCGTATCGATAAATGATCCTAGCCAGGTATCTAAAATCGCGCCTCGTGGTATTACCTTTTTTTTATCGTTTCCTTATTTTACTCCTTTTTCATGCCTCATCGAAGTGCACTCCGACGTAAAATTCGATTGCATCGCCGAGAAAAATATTTTTAGTAGAAAAAGAAGAATAAGTAGAAATTTCCTATACCCATTGGAAAATATCTCATCGCGTTCCCCTTGCAATATGTATTTCAGGTGTTCCTAGGAAAAATTTCCGAAAGATTTTCTCGAAAATTCAAACGACACTTCTACTGCACAAAAGAAAGAGGGAGACGGCATCTGAAAAAAAAATAAAAATTATTCTCCGCCGATGTATTTTTTACTTCATAGTGAACTTTGCAAGTCATATCATCAAGTAATACAGAAGTAGTCTGCAAAGAAAAAGAAGAAAAAGAAGACGAACAAGAAAATGATGAGAAAGAGAATTTACAAAAGTTTAGGTTACGATATCTTCTCTCATCCAGCATATTCTCTCTCTCTCTCTCTCTCTCTCTCCCTCCTTTACTCTATCGTCATTAATCCTCTTCCTCGGTATTTGCATTTAAGCTGTATTTGCAAAACTAAACGATCTTACAACTTCAAACTGCATTTTCCTAGAAACACAAGACACTATAGGTTCAGCACTGGCATACACCAGACTCTTGTAAAACTAATATATAATTGACTAGTCCCTGGAAAAGCTGAGGAAAGAATATTCTCTCTCGTATTCGAAATCAGTTCATTTTACATAAGAGCATATATCCCCGGGAACACATGCGAAAACAATGACTCGAAATTCACTCGACCTAGATTTCACTTCAGCCTACCTTTTTCCATTTCGTTCTACGTGCATCCTGGAAGCTAAATGCGCCTGGAGTGCAAGTGCGCTTCGAGCTAAATGCATAGCGCGGTGCTTTCCGTTGTAAAACTAGGACTTTCAATCGACATCTACGAAATCACAAACTCCATTGTGCCAGAGAGTGTAATCGACAGGGTATTATTACCGTTAGCCTGTATTTGCCATATAGAAAGAACTGCAAAGTGGACATATCCACCTTAACATCCGCTATAGACATCTGAAGCCCTGCTAACGTGGAGCATTCCAGACTTTTACGAATACCACAAGCAAACAGTTGAAACAAGTAAAGTTGGGCATTCCCAGTTTGAGTTCTACCGGCCACAGAGCCACTGCTCCAAAGGGCTAGTCCAATGGCACGTTCAAAGGTGGACCCAGGACGGCGCCTTGACCTCAATAGATACGTAAAGCCGTTTGAAAAGTTTTCAAAGTACCTTAGACCTTAGGGGGACTTTATTTGTATCCTGTAGCAAAAATAAAAGGTACATGCCTACATATGTACATGTGAACTCGTACAATTGGCAGAAATAGTTTTATTGAATTTTCAACTAGCAAGTCAAATATCTTCAAGCGTTTGTTATTAGATTGTATAACTAATTTTCAATTGAAGAGTCAGCGGGTCAAATTATTGAGAATAAAATTACCGCTCTGATGCATCGTCACTTGCACGGCTTTAAGTGTTCCAGAAGATTGGCAGTCGAGTTACGACTGTTCAACGAGTTACAGGGCTAACAATAGGATTCAACTGTTCAATGGCTGAACATTGTACACAAGCCACAAAGCTTTCGTGGGGTAAATTATCGCAATAGGGTAAGAGTCGGTGAGTAATCCCAATAGTCTTCCATGTCGGGAAACGTGTCCAAAAAGAGAAAGAACCCGAAGGCAAGAAACGAGCATGAGAGTAAGAAGGGTAAAAAAAAGTCAAACCAAAAGGGTAGAAAAGTTCGGAATTGAGAAAGATGCCAAGGGTGAGGCTATGTTGCGAAGGGATGAGTTTCTCGAGAGAACCCGGTTGTAATTCCACGCGTGTTCCCCTCAGATAACCCTTGCTAAGCACTGCCAATGACGAACTGCCCTTCTGACGCTGCAACAACAGATAACTTTTCGGGTGATGAGGGTTTTACGAACTAAACGAAAATTAATTGCTAGTATGGTAACGCTGGCTTCTTCACAGAAATCGTTGTGAAATATATACGTAGGATAATACAGAGTTTTCTTTTGCAGGGGCAACGAAAATTTCATTTATTTTAATGGACGTGATAGATTTATTTGAATTTCTTATGAGGAGGGATGGAACGTACGAAGTTTCTGACTCGTGAAACACACGAAAATTCGTAAAGTTTCCCTTGAAGGGTCCACCGTCTACAGCGTTTTGATATTCAACTTGAATTGAATTGGTATTGTTCAGGGAAAAAGAAGGTTCAAAAGACGAGAGCTGCTCAAAGTCGACTTTCCATTCTTTGTTTTCCAGTACCGACTCCCAGAAAAATTAGCTCAGCTCCGTGTAGATTTATGGCTGAGATCCTCGCAAAAGTCCTGCCTCGACAACGGGATTTAACTTGACTTTGTTTTATGACTCTTTAACGCTTTACGAGCTTGCGGGAAACGTCGACACAGTGGGGGAGGGCAGTTTTAATTTTCTTTTAATTACCGCAATTTCTTTTTCATAGTCCTACCAGAGCAGATCGTAAAGAGTGAATTAAACTGCTACAAGTTTCTGTAGGAGATACGAATCTTATTGTTAGTAGATATACATTACGCGACGATTCTCTGTGTTGGTGCTTTTTCCTCCCTTACAAAAAATTTTCCCACAGATCCACCTCGGTAAAACACGGACACGCGTGTTGCAATAAACAATAAAAGTAGCAAGCGACGCATTCAACCCGAAGTGTCCCAAATGTTTTCCGATCGTGTATTTAGTTCGTTCGTTTTATTGCATGTTCGTTAACGTTACATTCGTCACTGGTGCGGCATTCAAACACGGGGCAAACATAGTGAATCTAAAAAGCGCGTAGAATAATTCAAACATAAAAAAACAAGCCGAGAATGCACGATGCAAATACAGTTAACAGTAACAGCCGTGAAAAGTTGTTGAACGCGTGGCTGCTGTCACACGTACAATTTCATAAAAACTGTAGTAAACAGAACATGACGAAATGAATGATTTCCAATATTCACCGGAAGTCCATACCTCGTCCCGCCAGTATATTTACCGGATGTCATACACGGCCCCATATCGAGAGCGTAACCTTACGCACGTGTCAGGCGTACGTGACGCGTTCTAAGTTTTGCAGGGAAAACTTTGGGCATTTAGAGCAGGCTACGTCCTGACAACATTGAGTTTAATCAAGGGGACGTGCAGACAGGCTGCGGATTGTCATGAGCAAAGTTGTGCCGCTGCGGGGGGGAAAGTGGGGATTGGGGCTCGAAGCTAGGGATGGAAGCAGAGCTGATACCGTTGTCTGAGGCAATTAGCTGGGATTTACTGCGCATTGGGAATTGCGGCCGAAGCGTACCTTATCAGTGGCCGAACTGCTTTTTCATTCGATCAACGCTTAATTGCACGGCCGCCATAAGTAGGGGATCTCGTGTGCCTTTAAATGGTTTGCGAATCGGATATTTTTTCGACCCCCCCCCCCCCTTCCCGGTTCCAACTCTTTCTACCACAAATATCTCTCTTTTACCTTTGCACTATACTTTTTTCAGTTTTCAATTTCCAGCACCGAGCGCGTTGCAAAATTGCTGGCTCGCGTTATCGGGGCCAACGATATTTGACGTAGCCTACGGGGTTCAGCGTTTACAAAATCGTCCCATTCAATCTGTGAAACGCATTACGCGTTGATATTTGGTGTATCGTTTATACAGTCAAGGGGAATGAAAAATTAAATCTTCAAAATTCTCTCTCTATTTATTACACACCCTATATATTCACTTGTGCACTATCTATTTTTCATATTTCTCTTCTTGCCGCGTTACGATGACTGCGCGCGATTTAACCATGCTTTTTCTGAGTTCTCATACGTTATCGCTCCAGTAAGACGGAGAGTTTGATATCAGCCTTAACGTCCCCAAGCAGCTACTTCCCTTGATATCTAGAATCTAGTAAATTGCATCAGCCGTCTACTCATCGTGGATAATTTTTCTACCTCCACCGAAGGTAGAATTCAGAGGATGATTTCCTCTCTTCTTAAATTCCATCCTAGACTCCATCCCGTCGCTTTTTATCAAAATTACCGCCTTTGCCTTTCGCCATCACCGACCTGGGAATTATGTTTACCAAGAACGATGCCGTAGTCGAAGCAAACTTTGATCAGACATTGCAAACTCGTTATCTGACTTTAAGTAATGGCAGCCGTTGCCTACAAGGAGCTCGGAATTCTTTCATTCAAGGGAAAAAAAACTTCTGTCTTATCCTGAACCAACCACTAATTACAGCGACGTAAAAAATATACAATTTCAAATGTGTTATCAAATTGAATTCTAGTTTTTAAAATTACGTGGCTCCACTCATCCCATATTATTATTTAAAAAATTCTCTATACACAGAATCAGTATAGATAAGGCAAATAATTATTTTGTAATTTCGTTTCATTTAACGATGAATGTAAATCCGTAAAAGAAAAGGCAAATACGACGTTAATTATAATGATCTCCTATTGGTTCCACATGATACTGCATCATTATTCCTACCAGTGCTACTGATATATCCAAGTGTCGATTCCTATCAGCGAGAAATAAAATGAGACTGAAATACACCTACTAATGTTCTCAACCGGCTTACAGGGGAAGCTTGCAAAAGTGTACGCATATAATCGTTTTAACAGTGTGTGAAATTGGATAATGCGATTGGAGTGGTTCGGCCTTCCTACCATTCCCTGAATGTCCGAACTGTCCGAACTCTCCAATGTCCAACACAGTTTGCTCTCTCGTTCCTCTGGGATGGTGAATGTAATAAACCGTGCTCGCAAGTACCGTGACACAAAGTCACAGCATTTGCCTCATCATTACCCAGAACGAACCTCCGTCGACATACTTCAGTCCCTATCGGGCTTTCATGTCCTCTCTGTTGCTGCAACTGTTACTACTAGTTATTTGCATTCACTCTATATAGCATACACTTTACGTAAAACTAATACTACATATGAATAATTCCCTTGTCCAGCGAAAGGCGTATATTACAGTTATACAGTACATACACATTCCTTATGTACTGGAATTTTCATAATTGGGCATATGCATTGCGACCAAGCAAATTAATTGAGTAAACTATTTTTAATTATTCCTGTACTGAAACACGGCAATAGTGATTATGGATGGGAAAAATGTGTCTATGTGTTATTTATATAAGAAATAAAAATAGTGACAGATTTTTTACTTTATGTTTAATCAGGCTTTATGTTATGCATATTCAATTAGGTCCCACTATATCTGAATAGTCTCTAGAATGAAATAAAGCTTTGTGGTTTCTCCGGACACGGATGTATTATCAGCGATATGTTGCGGTCGTTTCAGTTTCGGTTACCAACCCCTCTAACAAACCCTCGGAAATTAATTTCATTAGGCGAGTTTCAAATCTCCTTTTGCTTGGCGAGCTATTCTCGAAAGTATACACCATGGCCTTATGAAAACTCTGCATAATTCAGAAGTACTTATCTGACTGTATATATGAATATAAGCGTTTCTGACTTTTAACATACCCCAAAATTCATGAGGGTCGTGGAAATATTTATATACGTATACCGGTAGAACGCTTATCATTAGTGGTGGGGTCGATCGATCGCCAATCAACCCTAAAACCCGTGTGCTTGATTCTACGCCGGTGCTCGCAGAAGTGCTCGTGCCGGTACTAACTCCAAGTGAATGCACCTTCTTGAACCCCGCCGTAGCTACCCTCGTTACCACTCTAGACGCATAAATTGAAGAAGGTGCGCCCAAAGAAAATTCCTGCCGACGCACACTTTTCCGACACTCATTAGGTACCTTGTAGGCAGGTGGATGACTCCGAGATACCCACACCCCTATTTATCAAGTAATTTGCTTGCTTGAAAGAGCCAAGTTCTACTCTTTATTAATAAGTTTTTCGCTTTTACAGCCTTCGGCTTCGGCTGCCTTTGCCTCAATCGTAGAGATCGAGCCGGCGTCCTCTCCTTAGAGGAGTATTATTATAGGATCACGATTACCTACCCTTACATCAATGCGTACCAAATTCTTTGCCAAGCAAGACTTCCCTTTGATGTATCGTCTCATTCATTATTCTTCTACCCTTAGTAGCCAAAACGTAACCGTGATACTTAACTACTGATCCAGCTGATTTTCTCTTGAATAATTCCAGTAATAATGCAAATACTTGATGGTCACTATCGCATAGTCATTATCAGTCTACATACCTTCGAGTGACGAATTATTAATGCTATATACGACTTCTGTGTATGGATCGTTGCAGTGCAATGCGGCCTGCAGATCATGTCAATACGATTACTAAATTATGCAACGTACCCGTCCACGCTTACGGTCCTCCCAAGTACATAACCAATATTTAACGGCTATTAGTGCCAAACAGAATTTATCTTATGGCGCTGCGGTTATCCCATGGACACCTCTCGTTGCGAATTGCATTACGTATCTGATATCGATTGAGGCGGCAGGTGGAGCCACTGTTATTTTTAAATAGTCAAATTATAGCGCAGACGCGAAATTCCTCATTAATTACAATATCAATCATGCATTTCGAAATTCCATAAAATATATCCTGCAACATTTATAATTACTGCAATGCGAATCATTACATTGTAATGATCATTTTATATGTATTTCGCGCCGCGCTTTGTTCCTAATGTGATAGCAATATAGGCAAGGCAACTTCCACCGCCGAACTAGTGCCCTGTAGTGTCTGGTACACGGCAAAATTAACCCCTTTTGCCAATTGTCGTTTGACCCATACGTATCGGTCGGACAGAAGCACAACATGTAGGCTGCCATAGCGAACAGGTATAGAAAAAAGAAATGTTTAGAGAAGGGTAAGTTATAGTACATATTATGTCAATTGTTGTATTTTTTTTATAGTTCAAATCTGTAGAGGAAAAAGGGCCATGTTATATATAATTTGTTGTATTAAATGAACGATCATGAAAAGCATATCTAAGATTAGGAAGGGGATCTGGTAAGTCATAAATGCTGCAGTCATTAACCGCTTCTGATACGTGAGGAAGTGTACAGAACATGGTTACACGAAGTTGAACTAAAGTAATTGAAGTGTATATGATAAGGTATTTCGATGACTGTTCGGAATGAAGGGACGAGTGCGATTGTATGTGTATCTATAACGGTAATCCTATATCGTTAATAATTGTATGTGATACTAAGAGAAGAATGTTTCTGCTTTGATTAAGCCATGCTATAAATTGTTAGAACGAATTTCTTTACTCAATTGTATAAATATTTCTTTATTTTATTCTGATAATAATATTTGATCTGATTTTCCGTTTTTTCTTTTTTTGAGTGTTTCAACATGCAACATACATAACGCGTACAGGTGTTTAGACAATTCCAGTGTCCCAAACTAATCGCCCTATAACCCTTTAATTCTATCGTTCTTATCGTTTTGCAACAATAGCAAGGTAAATGGATTATTTAGGGACTCTATGTAGTGTGCTTCGTTATTCATTAGAAACAGGACTCCTGCAGTCTACATGTCAATATGTACTCTTACACGTTTAGATTTATGGCACATTCTGTCGTTCAAGCCCACCCCCGCTTTCTCCTTCATCCGTTATACTGCATTCGCACTAACTCACGTGTATACTGTATATGTGGAAATAACATTCAGAATACCTATGTGTATTCACGTCCAGTCATAGTGCTTCAGTCGCAGTCTGAGGACCCAATGCTTTATCGAGATTGCACGTCGGTGCGTCTCGCGTCCTCTATTCATCGACGTTCAATCCTCTTTATCTCCATCCGACACATCGCTTCCTACTTTGTAGTCTGTATTCACTCAGCTAATTGATTGATGTTGCCACAGTGTATCTACGTGATAATTTTGATGTATATAGTACTCCGACCCGTATGCAAAAAATTGATTCACTATGAATTTACGAGGCATCCCTGAAAGTGATCGTTCGTCTCATACGACAATTTTGAATTTTTACTTCATCTTTTAACGAACAAATAACATTAATAAAGTGGAGTGATAGCTTCGAAGTACATAGAATCTTCATATAGGTTTTACTTTGCAAAATTCATCCAATGTTCATCTAATGACTTAACAACGATTATCGAAAAAATTCCTTTAACTGTGTTCCGATTATTTTTCAAAGATGATAGTTTACACTGATAGATAGTTAGCTTCTGTGTTCTCAGTGAAAATTTATCGCACGACGGAACCATCGATCTGTGAAAATATTAGGAAACAAATATTTCAGGAAGATAAAGTATCTTTGATCCTAGATGTATGGAGGTTGGTTCTCGCACTATCGATATTTTTATCTGTGCTTAATCCGCGGCCCATTTTGTTTTGCTACTTAGCTCGACGTAAACTGCTCTTTACGGTCCTTGGAAGAATCTCTTGAGACCAGCGCGTCGCTGAAGCACGATGAAAGATCGTGGTAATACATTACTTTGATGTATGAACTCTGACCTCCGTCATCTCCTTCTTGTTCCACGCACCAGTTGTCATTTAAGTAGGATGGAGCCATAGGTAGGAACATTTTTGCCTGAGGATTCTTTTGCTTCGCCGTGACGAACTAATGAAAATCTTATACTTAATTATTATATATTTCTATTTCATATTTCATTCTTAAATTAAATTAGATGATTAACGTAGTCTTGTATTTAAATTAAAATGTATTATGAGGAAAGAGAGGAAGGACGCGAAGAAGTTAAGGGATGATGCAAAGACGAGGGTTTTAGGTTTTGTAGGATGCTTGAAGAGCGGCGACTCTCAAAGCAAGACTGGGGAGGCAACTGCTTAATTTTCGTATAAAATGGGCCTTTCGTACAAGGGTATGGAAGATAGGGAAGATAGAGGAGGGCCTGCTAATCAAAGGGAACGATGGTTGATTACTAAATGGACGGAGGGCTAATTCTAAGGAGGCTGGGAAGAACGGACGGAAGGACTAACATTCGGGCGGAACAAGATCTGATAACGAGTCTGATTATAGAAGTCTCTCAACCTCTTTTCCCGACCTTTCGCCAACCACCTTTCTCCACTCTCCTCGCTTTGCCACCACCATCCCGTCAAGTAAACAACAACCAAGCGGGGGGGGGCTAATTAACGTAAAGTACTGAAGAAGCCTTGAGAAAAATGTCAAAATAGACTCGAGTTTCAAGAAAGAGCTTCTCGATTTCTTATCCTATGAGTGCAATAATCATCCAACAAAAATATAAACGTTCAAACACGAGCGAATCAAACGTTGAAATTATACGTAATCGGCCTGAATCCCTCTTATTAAACGTGCCACTGGTTCAATTTGGACTGTTATTTTTCACTGATGCAAATAAGCCCAACTGTATGTTCAACAAAGTCGGATAGTCATTTTGTCTAAATTATAAGAGACCAGTTATCGTAAGATTGTAAAGCAATCCCTGTACACATTGAACATATCAACAGACTCGATAGTCTCTCGCCAAGTAGGTATAGGATATACTCTCTACCCAGAAGTGGTTATTGTCAAAATCTGGAGCCAGTACCGTACATCCTACCCAATGACCACGATATTACAGAGCCGGACCGGAAGGCTAGATCGATGAGTTCCTGCGTCACCGAGCAGGGGGTAAACTTCTAGGGACTACCCTTACGACGTGACTTGAATTAACGATCACAATTAACGTTGCGTTAGTTCGTTACCCTAGGACCGAAGCCTGCCACCAAACCTGCCTATCTCGCCTAACCTACCCACTTACCCACCCACCTACCTATGTATGTATGTACCGAGGTACCAAGGAAGCTATTTGCTATAACCACCCCAGTCAGGTTTCTACAAGGTCCCCAGATGCTACGCAACGTTACAAATTTTAACACCGTTAAATATGGAACTTGCTTGGTGGGTCGCAGAGAACTGACAAATTCGGCTCGCAGCAACCCCATAAATCAGGTCGACGGAAGGTTGAGGTCGCGTTTAACAATTAGACACGTTCAGGGAATGATATTAGCATTAACATGGGACTTGACCTGTCTCTACGGATCTGACCTCAGCGCAAAAGATTTTTACGTTTGCATGCCAGCGACCGGACATGGGTGTATACAACATGTTAACAGGGCGAGACAGCCAGTTTAATATAATTTTCATGATTATAAAATATACTTCGCAGCGCATTAATTTCAAAACCATAAAAATTCTTAATTCAATTAGACAAACCCGAACGCACTTCGCTGCTTGCATTTTCGAACTCCCGTGCATCCCGGTAGATCTCCATTTCGGACTCGCTTCAGTCACCCTCGAGGCTACGTTACCCACCATGCTCGCAACTATACTACCTCGTGCTAACGTGCTCTAATGAATTCATGCGAGTTCGTTAGCAGCAAATTAAAATGTTAAAGCGCATCGCGACACCTGGACGATCTCGTGAATGTCGTTAGGATCGTTTTAACATTCGACCGGTCGCGTCGACCATGGCTACATCTTCCACGTATCACGACGGGAAGCTAACTCTGCCTGGAATAACCTCGGACCGTGCCGAAGTGCACCTTCTGAAATATTCAAGGAATATTCCTGCATGGAATATAAAGTGTCCTAAGTGGGACTCCCCGTTTAATTTTGCCCCTGAGAGAAATCCTACAGCATCCTCTTGGATGCACCAACGTGTTACGTATAGGTTATCTTTGTTTTATACCTTTTTTTCATCCTCCTCTCTCGTTCCTATCACTAGACAAATTTTACGTCCTATACACGGCTACTTGGAGCACTCTCGCACTACTGGTAGGTACATAGATAAGTACATGCTTCACAAGCTTAGAATACCCATACGTTACGGTATTGTTTCACGAGGTTGTAGGTGTTCTTTGTTCTCGAGAGGGTCTAGAATTTCGCAGCAGGAACCATAGTAGGTGCTGTCAGACGCTTTCACAGACATATTCAGTGCGTCTACTATATACATACTAGCATACAGCAGCCTGCTATTCAGGATTACGCATCCTTTAATTAAATCCATGATTGATATAACTCGATACCCCAAACCGAGCCCTGTCATTTGGTCCGTTAATTATAACACCGAGTGATAACTGTTAATACCGCACAGCTAATGGCATCCGGCGTAATTGCCCCTTCCCAATCGAATCCCCATAAAATCCACCTTTACAAACTTTCATCAAAAACCCTAACTTTTCTCATAAATCATGATAGGCCTGATGTATGGACGTTCCACTGGAACACGTTGCATTGGTGTGCACCTTTGTCTTCTATGCACGTAACACTAGTGGACGAGGAAAACTCGACGAAAACTGCACCAGAAGAGTTTTCGAGTGGGGTCTTTGCTGGAGGACAATGGAGCACACTTCTGATCCTCTGGTACGGGTCATGATTATATGTATTATGCAATACTGAGTAAGCACTGCACTGCTGATCCTACTTCGATGCTAGACTCCAATACCTCTAAAGGCAAACCCAGTCCAAACTGAAAGCAAGCTTAGAGGGACATTAAATATGCATCGACCTGTACTGACGTGACGCAGCTGTATTTCGACCAAGGTGTATTCTCCGGGGTTCTAGATACTCGTAAACCACTCGATTTAACGGTAACTAGCGAATTTAGCTACTCTAAAGCTTCGTGTATCTCGATGCGAGGAACATCGAGTTCGACAGAGAGAAGGTATACAGACAATGGCTAAAATACATCGTATTGGAAATATAACAAGGAGAAATAGGTAATAACGATTGAATGAAAGAAATTTATTGCACTTTAACATCCGAATCGTGTACCATCTTAGGTAGAATGTAAGGTGGTAGTATGCTATAAATTACCCGGTACTGATTACTTCCTGAACCAATTTCACAGTACGGTTTTCATATTTTCTAGTTAAAAGTTGGAGAATCTATAAGTCCAGGTAAAAGCCAATTGCGTCGTACTAATTCCCTCTGGCTTCATTCGCTTGTACCAAAAGGAAGCGTTGGACGCTTCTATTACGAGTAATTGAACTCGCTGTAGCGTACGCATGTGGAACCCAATGCACTTTTTTGTTCTATGGGAAATACTATGGCGAAGTAGAGAAGTGAAAAGGACTAGGCTTTCTCGTGGAAAATTGGATTTGTTCCTATTCGGTAGATCTGCTGGTTCGCGGTGACCGATCATCAACTACACATGGCAATTTGCAAGGATCCCTGACACGGAGGAAGGACACGTTTAGTATTTCCATTTACTTCACTGAATAGCACATTTGAATATTAATGCAGTATGGGACACCCCTTACCGTATGTTCGTATGCAGAACTTCACTGGACAGATGCAAATGGTACATCGTGATCTTGCATTACTATACGATGGGATGCTGCTCCACCTGCATACCACTTCTATGGCTAGTGATGTATACCCTGGAGTCACTCAGTATGGTAATTCTGTAATTTGTTCCCCATTGTGCCACGTATGATGCTGCATCGTCGATCAATTTCTCATTGATCATATTCGAGAGGGCGACACTGCTGATGGGATTCTGGGATAATGTTTCATCGTAGTTTTATGTCGAGGTGCTGTATACGTTAATGGGGATCATTGGAAGCAAAGATTTGTCAACCGTTATTTTACATCGAAAATATTTTTTTTATTCTCAAATTGAAAAATTCACATTGAAAAACAATTGTTTCTAATAGTATGTGTACGGAGTTTTTATTTTTTATATTTTCATAGATAAAATTATTGTCGAGCTCAGTACATTGTGTCGTTTAGTGATAATGGTCATGTTAAAAATATTATTTATATTGATATTAAAACAATCTCGATACTCGTTTCATCGATCTTATGGTTTCGCAATTAGTTCTCTTTTATCATTTTCCTTATGTTAATAACATACCAACGGGGGTAGGTAAGTATGTATATCCCTCCATCGGTAATATTATACGTTAAAGTTTCACTGTCGTGAGTTTTTTTTTGGTTAGGATTATGAATGTTATTAACTAATTGAAATTAGTAATCATGTTACCTATAAAGGGGTAAACGAGTGGAGGTTTTAACAATAAGGGAATTTCTACTACAGGTACCATCTTCGGGTTGAATTATTAAGTTTCAACAAAGAAGACCCTCAATCTTAAGGGTTGAATCGATTTTCATATTGTATTTTCGTTTCAAGAGTTTTTTCATAGATGGCGCGTGTGTCACTTTAGTATATCGACTGATGTTAAAGTATTATAATCTGCACGAAAGCCTTCATAAAAATTTAATATGTTCTTGTCAAGCAAGGAGTGCAACCGAAAGGAATATCGGTTCGGTTACGGTGTCCACAATGGTAAAAGCTTGAATTTCGATTTTAACTTTCGGTTTTGGGTAGTTCATAGCCATGCGGCATGGCCGCTCTCGCTGTCCAGGAATGGTTTTGTTTTAACTTCAACGAAACTGCTGACTAACAAATTTTTTAACTGCTCCATCAAAAACCAACAATTTTTGCAAAAAAAAATTCAAAAAGTAAATGTTACAGTGCTAACTTTATGCAGGTCGCTCCAGAGTACCACCCGGTATAAATCCATGCGTATACATACAGAGATGAGTAGGGAGATGCACAACGCTACGATTTTAGGCGATACCAAAATCATGGCGCTAAATCGTAGCGGC
>JASANN010000036.1:202663-355345 GCA_031762395.1 Calameuta pygmaea | reverse complement strand
CAATAATTTTTAGTAGTATTTGGAAAGCTTTATTCAATTTTTCGAATTTTCAATATTTCTGTGCAACTAATTTTTTTATTTTTCTCTTATTCCTTCTTCTTCTTATTTCTTTTTGTCTACTGATGAAACATTTTTCAAAAATTAAGGTCCTGCATGATGTCAAGTTGGTACCGCACTTTCTTAACAATGTCTCAAAAATGTTTAAAAAATAGGCTACTTCAATAGTTCGGGAGAAGTTCTGCAGTTCTTGGTCTCGTTCTAAGGGTTGCTTTGGGAATCAGAGGAGAGGTAACGGAGAACCTCTGCCTGCCAAGCTACAGGTTCGTATTCACGTTTCGCAGGCTACAACGGAATTCGCATTATCGACGGAGGCAATGATCACAAAATCCTACTTCCAGACTCGCCACTACGATTTAGCGCCATGATTTTGGTATCGCCTAAAATCGTAGCGTTCCGCATCTCCCTACTCATCTCTGATACATATGTCTGTATATACTCGACCAATCAAAAACTTGGATATGGTTCGAGGACCCTTCGCTCAGGTGGCGCGTCGATGGTAATATGAAATTGATTTTAAGAAGAAAATCTGCCCACTGGCAATCTCCCTACTCATCTCTGTTATTATGAATAAAATACATTCCAGTTAACAGTTTCGATTTCGGTTTTACACTGTATCAATTTCAGGTTTCGGTTACGGTTTTAAGTATAAAACTTACGAAATTTCGGTTAATGATTAAGATTTTGGTTCCTTATTTTTCCGGTTATATCTGGAAGGTCGAGTTATAAATTCTATCTGAAATTTTTGATTATAGAAATGGATAGGACAAGTGCATAGGAATCCGTTAAAAATACCATGCTGCGTGTAACTTCATATGTTAATGTTTTATTAACTTATTTTCACATACAATAGTATTATGCGTGAACGATCAAACATTGTATAAACAAAATTTACAAAATAAAGTATAAGTCTTTACAGCTAAAAGCTACTAGTAGTAGTAGATCACATAGCTTCATACTTTTTTCTCAGGGCTGGTGACATCCGCAGCGCCCAGTCTATTTCTTTACCTTTACGTTCTATCTTTTATGTATGTATATAAATATTATGCCAAATATTAAATAAGGTAGCTTCGCTAATTTACCTATTATAGGGAATCAGGGTCAGGGAAACTTTTCATAGTACAATAGTATGATACACTCATTTAGATTTAACATTCTATCTGTAAATATAAAATTATCATCTCTTATTATTATACCACTGATAGTTGGTATCATATGTATAATGGGTTGTTATCTTTATCATATATATATTTTACACTAAAGTGCATTCGTCACGTTCCCATTATTACTTAGTAAAGCAATCACTGTAAAATACGCACGCGCTACGAGTAACCTGTCTCATATCGTTACATCGTATTTTTTTTCCAAAGAAAACTCTTCTTTCCAGTACATTCTCGGACATGACTCTTTCAAAATCCTTTCAACATCCCACGTATCTCATCCTATTTGAAATCCGTTTACAATATATGCCTGAAATAAAAACCTAGTTAAGATATGAGAAAGTAACGCGCACACATCCAACACTTTCTTTTATTACTTTTCACCCGTCAACTTCAGCCGTTGAAAATTCACCTACGATTTTACTCTCGTTATCAAACACCCAAATTACCCCGTAATTCGAATAATCCTACTTACATTAGTACCTCCTTGAGATTAGGGCAATATCGCGGAAACGTATAGTACGTCATCTTGCTATTAGTAATACAATTATACAATTGTACAGGCAAATGTTTTTTCGTTTAGTTCACGCTATGGGCTGACTCCTATCAGATATACGTTTGTTGTACTACGTCTTGAATTTGAATATGAAAATTTTCTTAAAATCTTGATGCCCTTTTGAATTCCATTATTTAAGATTTCTCACGCTATTTTTTTTTCTTTTTTTTTTTAGTACACTCTTCCATTTTCGTATATGCTTTGGGAGTATTGTGGTCCGGTGCCCGTTATCACACAATCATAGATACATTTGTTTCCGGCGAACATTTCCCTTTTGCTGGTGAATTACCTGGCATAAATACTAAATAATACATCGACGGTAATCGTACAATGTGGCTATTCGGTAATTGCGTATGTACTTTATTTACAGTACGGAAAATATACATAGGTAACGTTACTACAGTATATACTCGAATTTAAGACGTTTGATTCTGGCGTAGCTGTCACTGAGGTACATGTTTTTACTGATTATTTAGTTCTCTTCTGTTTAACTTTTTGTTAGCTTGCATCGAGCAAAGAAAAAAATCAAAGCGCGTGTAAAATCATTTTCAAACTCATCGATACACCTCTGCCTATGGTTCTCTGCTATTTAGAGATGTCAGTTTTTAAAGAAAAAATAGATTTTACAGGTATTCTTTAATTTCTATGCTTCTATCCAAAGTCAGTGTTTTCGTTTTGTATATTTCATTTTTTTTTAAATAGTACAAGTCCGTTGGGAACTTTTCGTTTTGTAATTAGCAAATCGAAAATGTAATTACTGAATTTCGAAATGCTTCTAAACAGGCGTTGGCGTTGCCATTGATATGTGAACTTTTTTGTAATACAGAGAGAAGCAGAGAGGCCAACGTCGTATCAAAAAAGATCCCTGCATGCGCACGCACGTAACAAATACGTATTCACATGGTTGATTACGTTAGTTCTTAGTACCGTAATTGAAAAATTATACGGAAAATAATAGCTTGTGGCTCGCTATTGAAAGTCTTGATGGTTGCGAGCTTTTGATTTTTTTTTCATATAGGTACAGCTAAAGTATACAACGTCACACGATCTATTAAACCAGCCGCGTGGACGCTTTATGAAATCTTTATGAACCCGTTTTGCACTTTTTTTTATAGTGTATAGCCAGTGCAGCTAATGCGAACAGTCAATGGCCGAACGATGCCCGATTCAAGAATCATGTCTAAGCTGATGACGTGTCGTGAATCGAAAATCGTCATTTTTCAATCGTGTATCGCGTGACTCTTTTGATACTTGTATCTCCTTTATTGTCTGTCGTGCGTTGATATAAACCAAGGTGCTAAAAACACCCGTTAATCAATGAAAAGTTCCATGGAGACAACACGAATTATTTACTAGACACAGGGCAAGTGCAATTGCCCTATATTAATAAATTATAAAATTAAATTGTAAGGTCACGGTTAAGTTATTTTGAAAAACTTGTATCTCACAATTTTCGAAATTTATTTAACGACAGCCTTCTCGTTCTTACGTCCTGCAGAAATATTTTGTGGTCGTTCTATAGAATATCGAAGGAAGTGAATAGTTTGCTTGATTGTTTCGTATTTAAAAATTAATCGTCACATACAATTGTCGAGGACGTGGGTGGAATTACAATTTTTAGGAAATTATATTAAGCTTACATACGTTTTTTTTTCCCCACGAAATATTCGGCTACAAGAACGAGCTATGGGTCCTTTCTGTTTTTAATATTATCAAAATGTACTTCGGTACGTATGGCCTAAAATTATTCAAAATTGTACTCGTTGCCGAAGTTTCAGTGTTCACACATTTTTTCTTGCATCTTTATAAGTACACGCGTTAGTAAACAATCGAAAACGAACCGTGCTGATACTCATATCCTAATACGCATACTCGTGGAAAACAATATTCGGTAGTAAACAAAATCAGAAAATTTACGAATCTGACAGAATCGTAATACAGCTGTGTACATTGGTTCTTCGATAAAATTGATGTATGTATTATATTATGTAAACTTGTAAAAAAAATTTTTATTTTCATTCATCCCCATGAAATAGGTTCTCCTCATCGATGTTTTGACAAAAATATTATTTCACAACTATTGTAATACGTATCCTACGTACGATGAAGTGTAATGCGTATATTTACACATATTTTACGAATGATTATGCGTGAGGGGTTTATCAATCAATTATATTTGCATCTCCACTATCTAGGATCTCTCGCAAACACGACGTTGTTGACGCACAACGCAAAAATAAAATCGGAAAAAGATAAAGAAATTAAAAAAAAACCTCTATTAACGTCTCAACACTCTGCGCACTGTACAATCTGTATATGATTTAACCCGATTATGCGCGTATTTATGCACGTTATAAACAATGTACAAGACTACCGACGGTGGAAAAATCGTAAGAGGAAGGACTCTCGCTGCGTGAAAAAAGTCTATATGGAACTTGGTCGCCATTTATCAGGATGCTAATATCACCGTGTGTACCTTCCACACTCGTTAAACGATAATTTATGTTTCGCGTTCGTTTCGCGTCGCCGTGAGTATTCTTTTTTTTTATTTATTTTCCATTATGCAAAAAGAAAACGGAATTCTCTCACTTATAAACACCATCAGGCGAAAAAACTATGTACAATAATTCAATTGCGTTATCACAAAACGCGTTACATACAAATTCTATATATATTTATAATTGTATTTATATATATTTGCATATCTTTATTTATATATATATTTAATCATTATATATATAAATAGTTATTATAGGTGTACTGTGTACCATCTTTCGTGCACCATGTAACGTCACACGATCGACAAAGTCAAAAATTGATCGACGCTACATTTTATCACCGATTCGATTTACGTTCGGTTTTCGCTGTTTCGCTTCTCTTAGAGAGTCTCTTGGTTTCTGATCTGGTGCTTCCAGTAGATTTGGATGTGATGCTCGTCGTAGTCTTAGACGATGAATTTCTCGTCGTACCTGTCGCAGCAGCCTGTCCGTTGCATTTCTCCGCGGCGATTCTGGCGGCTGATTGAGATTCGCTCATTCTGTCCAGCTCGGCCATCGCCTCTTGTATAGCGTTCTCCAATTGCATATTTAATTTACGACTTCTAGAAGATAGGATAACAAAAATTACAGTGTTATTAATTAATGGCATTGTGGCGCGCTCATTTCGAGCACAAATTTCATGGCGTAAATATGCTGATCGTGATTACCATAGAGGCTAATTGTAAGACACAGATACTAAGAGGACTCTACTACATTCACGATATCTAATATTTCTTTGATTTCTAACTAATAAAACGGCACATATATATAGATGAAATAGAACGCTTAGTTGTTTACTGCTTACAGAAATGTATATCAATCCAGGGACGGTACGTGCTGCGATTCAGGAAATTTCATCAATTTTTCTACTTTTATTGTTAACATGCAAATAAGCTGTCGACGAGTCTATCGATACGTTTGACGGTTTATAAAGGCTGATTCGCATTACGGCAAAGCCACCGGAAGCAGAGTCAAGGTTTCGTTGTTTCCCTACGTTCTGGTTTCGATTTGGGCATAAGAGCGCAAGGAAAACTTTTCTTTGGTCCGATTCACATCGCCGTGGTACAAGACAGCTTTTATTATTGAGTTAAATATAAAAGTCGATCGATCAAACACGTTAAGAAGACATCGACGGACGAACAAAACATGTAAATATCAATGACAATTCCCATTCTAGAATCGCAACCTCGCACAAGTCCCTTATAGACACAAAAGGATAATTGGCTGTTAGTTTGCTAATAAATGCTATACGTATCGAATAACACTGTCAATCAATTTATAATTCGTATATTTATTTTCAGCCATAAAACGCAAGAAAAAGTTATTCCCCGTTTCCTACATAATTTAACCTTTAAGCTGATTGCTTTAAAATCCTTTGACGTTTTTTATAAAAAAAAATTTTGGTAACGCTTTTGAAAGCTCTGATAGACTTTAATTATAACTTTTCCTGATATAGCAGTTATCGAGATGTAAAACAAGCGGCAATTTATAAATTTATCCCCAATTGGGTAGCGACTCACTTCCTAAACTTTTTTCGGGCACGGTGGTGTGCCTCGAGACCGTCGGAGAGGGACTTGAGTGTCTTGGCATCGACCTGGGTGAGACCGCGACCGCCCCCATACCAACGCACCCAGACGGTCAAGCTGCCCGGGGGACCCAGAGACTCGACTTTGCCTGGCCAGGCCGGATTACCCCGAGCTGCGCCCCACACTAGTTCACCGACTTCGAGTTTCCACGAGTTTCCGGCATCAGATTGATCCTCGGATACTGGGAGCCCAAAGAAGGAACGTTTCAAGGGTGTCCTGGTAATTGGGCATTGCCTTTGGACGCGACACGTTGCGTATTTTATTTCGTATAATTCACTCTTCATCATTACTTTTCTTTTCTTTTTGGTTTCGCTCATTAGGCAAGATTAAATATTTCACATTGCTTACGAAGGGATGCGCAAAGTGTCGCCTCGAAATTTCTTTAATACTGCCACCCCTAGCCCTCTTATCGGTCACCTCTCCATCTTGTTTGTGTGCTATTGCAATCAAATGAATTTTTGTGCATTGTCATTTGTTAGATATTGGTGCTGACTTCATATGATTTTTGCAATTACTGTAAAGGCAATGCCGGCGTATTATATGTATGTGACGATTGAAGGTATCTTGTACCTTGGATGATTCCCTGATTGCGTGTAAACGTTGAGCGACAATTATCCAAGAGTTGATCAATTTTTTTTTACAAATAAGAAAATTTTATTTATCAAAATTCTACAAGGTAAATCATTCCGTCGAACGTTCAGCACGCACGATCAGGGAAGTTCCGATGATGCTCTTTGGGATTATGCACATGCGAATCGAAACACCGGATTTTTATGTACAACAAAAATATGGTAACATGTGTGAGCCACACCCTCTTTTTTTTTCAAATGAACTAATGATTTAAAGCGGTCGCACCTTGGCCACGTTTATATTCATTTATTCCAATGCTCTATTCGTATGTATGAAGTGTATCAAATGGGAACATGATATTAACAAACCTGACAGCCAATTAGTAAACGCAACAAAACATCTAGAATCCATTGTACAAATATGTTACAATTGTTATTACTCGATGACAAGCGACACTAATTAAAGGAACGTGAACAAATTTTTAGTACTATATTACTTACCTGTGTCGAATTAATTTTTTACTATACAATTGCGTCAACGACGACCTTCGTTCACTTCCAATTTAATGATTGTTCTTTTTTTCCATAGCAACAGATATGCTCGATATTGTTAACAGTTTAATAAAGATTTGAGCACTTGCCGAGCGTTAATTCCGTACGAAATAATATACCCGACTCTTAATCATTGTGTACAGCATCCATTAAAAGCGCAAATTAACAGTAACAAAGCCATTATCAAAGCTATTACGTAGAGAGTGAATGCGAATGATTCATGCAACTAAGGGTAAGCTACTTGCATGCATATCAAAAATTTTAATAAGTTCGCAAGTCGTTCAAGTAAATGCCAGTGAATACGTAATGCACTGTTTCGACAGTTTGTACATAACATGCAAGAGAAACGTTAAAGATATCAGCGTTACTTATTCACAAGACTTTACTGTTACCTACGACACAATATAGTACGCTGCCCTTACATATCTGACTATACCACCCAAGCAATACTTCGGCAAAATTGTAATAAGACAATAGAAACTATATACAATCTAATTGCTACTAAATAATTTCAAACGTACTACAAATTCCTATTACAAAATATCAAAGTGCATCTAAATAAAGAGCATTTTCTTCATCGAATTACTGTGTAAGATTTGTTCTATTTTTTTGTCTTTTAATTTAAAGAAAGAAAAATGCTTTTTACCAAGTTGCAAGGAACCCTTGAGCAGGCCAATTGACATTAACAATTATGTCTATAAATACAATACGATACTGACCATCCTGGTCTTCATGCAGGGTCGAATGCATGGAATGGATGGAGTCCAGCTTTCGCTTGATCCCCCGGCCGAGGGCATGATCCCTGCCCTCGTACCTCACCGAGCTCACCACACCCTCGGCTTGCTTCAACGTCTCTGACGTATAGATCTGTCAAATACAACTCGATCAGCTCAGGCACACAAGCCTACCAACCACATGCTAATATCGCTTGAGCGTATCTCATCCGAATGGCGTTCGCGATTGTGTACCGTTCCATCGGAAATTGCAAAGCGCGATATTACGAGTGGCAGATTAAATGATAGAAGGGGAATAAATAAAAATACAAAATCAAAGAGATCCCACGAGTGCACAATAGAAATACCGATAGGAGTCTGTTTGAACGCGCGTTGCAATATTTCCGAGAAATTCTACGTGTAATTGAGCTTTTTTTAGTTCAAAATTTTTTTAAATTTCGTCATTCATAGTTACATGCAACTTGTTTATAAATACCAAAAATAAAGAAACAAAAGGAGCAAAAAGACAAACTGCAATTATACGCATGCCAATCGGAAGGTTTTTTTTCTCGATTGTTAAGTAATTATTATCATGAAGATAATCTTTAGCACGGATTTATTTCGTCATTATAAAAACGAGGTTTTCTGGACTTCCGTAACACTCAATTAATGATACAATTACATATTGCGATTTACGTTAAATAATAATACTAAACGTATTAGATAAATGTCGGCTCCATGTCGAGAGTGTAAAAATAATTTTTAAATACAAACTAATTACAAAAACTTAATGTTACTCGCTCGTAAAACGTTAACGGCGCGTATTCAATTGTAACCGATAACAGCGAGGTTATACATAGCCTCTAATATCAATTTACAATTCGATTCCATTCAATCGGAGAGAACGCTTTTCAATTCTAATCATCCGACGATGAGTCACTATCATCGCCATCAGTGACTTGCTCCGCGTATGCGTATTCATTGTATACGTAAGGATTAACATATGGTTGTTTATTGGGCTGATAATTCACGACAGCAACGCCATTGGTATCGTGCCTATAGTTATACAAGTGAGGATAAAGTCCCGGTGCAGATATGCCAACACTCATTACCTTTTGATTAGCAATATCTTGTGAAAAATAAGCAACATCATTGTTTTCGGGTTCTACAAATTTTTGTTCGCTATAGGAACTTTCGTGCGGATCCTCTACAACATGTTGTAGCACCTCAGCACCTATTCGTGCCACTTCGATATTTTCGTCGCAAGAGTGCATCGCTACTCTATGACTATGGGGCACTGAGGTATAATGCGCATGATCCGGTACCAAGGTTTGCTGTCGATAAACATTCTCCTCAGGAACAAAATGATTATGATAAAGAACAGGCTGATAATGATTATGTCCCATGATCTGCGAGGCATTTGCATCGCTCTCAGTGAGAGAAATGTCCGTAATTTCTTTAATAATATTAAGCTGTTTATCCGTCGGCGAATGATCCATTGTGTCTGAATAAATGGAATGATTTGGTGATGATGTGTCCATATGCTCCTGTGAGTCAGCGTATGTGTTTTCTGGGTGTGTCGTATCGGCTGGCTGATGCATGTCTGTTTGAGTTAGATGATGGATGCCTTGCTCTATGTTGGTACCAACCTGGATCCCAGTTGTGACAGTAGATTCGACGTAAGTCTTTCCGCGGATACCCGGTTGTCCAAGTGTTATCTCCTTGGCGGTTATCCCATGAATTCGCCAATCCTCAGCTGTCACTTGAGCCTCGCCCGAGTCTGGTTCGCTGCTTGAGACGCAATGAACCATCGGCTGTAAATCAGAAATGTGTATAGGAAACAGTTTTGAAATGGATTCCAAGATCTGAGAAAGTTGCAGTAACTTTACCGTCGAGGACGAATGATGTCTGGCGGTTACCGAGGGTGCCGGTGAAGCAGCTCCATGGGTAGTAGTATCCACTGCAGGACTATTAGATCGTTGACTGTTACCAGGACTGTGAGTAGTTGTATCCGGTGGTGAACCTTGCCTCATCAATGTGGATTGAGCCACATTTGCCTGATTGCCAGCCGTCTGGGTAGACACAGAATGTCTTACCATTAAGGGGCTATGCTGTCCAGTCTGCTGGGATGTTTTCTCGACAACGGTGGTACTACTGCTTGCTAGGAGGTACTGTTGTTGCTCAACATTTTGCTCGGATGATGGGGAATTGACACTACTCTTTGGAGACGAAGGTGACTTCCCTTGGATCATACCACTGCTCAGGATGTAGGATTGATTGTGATCGAGATTCAACGTGGGATCTACACGATTTCCACTATTTGAAGCAGCCGATTGAAAGTTTGGTATCTGATTATTTGACACCATCGTGGTCTGTTGTTGCACAATCGTTGTATTCTGCTGAACGAATGTTGTGTTCTGTTGATTTGGAGCAGTGGACACTGCGATGTTCTGTGTAGTGGCACAAGGTACCATCAATGTCTGGCCATTCATCTGAATAAACTCTTGTTGGCCTTGAATATTTTGTGGACGTACCTGACTGGTATTGAAGGTTACCTGTTGATTGGGACTGACGTTCGCTACTATTGGACTCAACTGATTGCCAAATGAGGTTGTACCGTTCACGAGAAATTGACCACTGTTTGGCGAGAGGAACTGAGCTCCTGGACTGTGTTGTTGAATTATTTTTCCACCGGTTGTCTGGGGTGCACGGATGACCATGCCTGCTGGCCCAGCAGCCAAGATACTCTGGCTTGGGCTGAATATACCACTGTGACTCTGAACTGGCGTCAAGACGTTCTGACCATTAACATTTTGTATCTGCAGTTGCATTCCAATATTGCCCGTATCTTGCAAAAGGGTTGCTGTACCATCTGCTGACATCACCATGCTTCCTATTCCAGGTACGATGAATTGCTGAATAGTGGGGAAGTTCTGCACCATTCCAGTGGTACCATTCAGCAAATTAACAGGCTGTAGTAGGTTTATCTGTTGTGTAGGTTGAGGATTTGTGATGATCTGTTGAGCATTGAACTGCGTCGACGTAGTACCTGTCTGACCATTCATAACCAGTTGAGCAGGTGCTCCACCTTTTCCAGGAACAATCGTGAGCGCTTGAAGCATTGGTCCACCAAGACTTTGCGTCTGGAAATTCTGCTGAGCGAAATTCGATTGAGACTGCATAAGCATTCCAGTGTTCTGTTGAGAGGAAGCAATGTGGAGCATTGACGCCACTGTTTGAGAATTGCTCTTCCGCTTTTTATACGCCTTTTTCTTATTCACACCAGATTCTGGAGATAATAACGCGGGCTGTCGATTCACTATATTCGGATTCGTATTAACGTTTCTAGTCACGTCTTGGTTCGCTTCCAAAATCGATTGGGCATTTTGTATGACGTTACCAGTTGCCACGGTGAGATGAGGTATCTGAACGTTTTGGCTAATACTATCCATGGTCATAACGCCAGGCTGAATGAGCACAGGAGTTTGAATGGTGTTCACCAAAACTGTTGGTTGTCCGATTACCTGCTGCGCCACGCCAACCGCTGGAATAACCTGACTAACAGCCCCAGTCACACTGGTAACCATAGGTGAAACAGAAAGGGGTGGCATGGAACTGGCATTTGAAATAATTTTCGGCGGTGGAGGTGCCATCACCCCACTGATCCCCGAGCCAGTGCTAGCCATTATTAGCTGACCACCGCTAGATACCAAAATATGTCCAGGTGGTAACCCAGATCCTGTCGAATGTTTCAATATTCCACCAGACGTTATAACGTTATGAACCTGAACATTCGACTGATGATGTTGCTGATGATGTGTATGAGGATGAGCTGGTGAGCTAGAGCTCGCCTGTGGTACTTGTATGCTACTCACTACACTTTGGACCATTTCGAGAGGTGATTTGGACACACTCATCGTTGACGATTGGCTATGGGTAATGGGTGATGAGCTGGCATGATGTATGGTGTTGGTTGTACACGGTACGCTCGTAGACACGGTTGATTGCGTTTGAAGATGAGACTTGTTGGTAAGTATATTAGGTATAGCAGGATTTGGTATAACGGATGGTGTGTTTATAGAGACAGTCGCTGTATTAGTTCTTCCAGCCAATACGGAGGTGATTGTGTTGCTACTGACAGTATGACCACTAGCCATAGTTGTAATGACTGATGACGGTCTACTGTACGATATCAATGGTACTCTGCTGGACACGGCATTTATAGTGTGTGGATGAGGCTGATAGCCTTCTAGATTAGATTGCCGGCCATTAATATTTCTCTTTGAATGTCCATTTCCATTTTCATTTTCTATTATTTGTGCAGAGGAAACTACAATCTGCGAAGGAGAAGTACTTGGAGGTAAACTGCTTGAGGGTGTTGTCGTAGGACATGGCGGTGGTGTTGCCGCCGGTTGCTCAGAACCATTACCACTCATAGAGGATTGTGAGGGTTGTTGACTCTGCGGTGTCAATGGTTGAGGAGGTATCTGTCCTGACGTAGGATGAGAATGAGGCGTAGGTGGTTGAGAGTAACTATGCGGCGTCGAAGGCTGCGAAGAGATCATACTCTGCGGCGTTGCTGGTTGCGAAATCCCCGAGGTCGAGGAAGCTGGAGTATCAGAATTCGCTGGACTATTGGTACCCACCGGAGAACCATGGCTTGTGCTCACTGTGCCGCCCTGAATTGGCCTTGAGTCAATTTGTTGACTCGTTGGGAATCTCTCGCCAAAGGTAGACGAGGTAACGGGATCATCACGCTGATCGGAATGCGTCAAGTACTGCCTGTGCATTTGGTGCTTGTACTGATCCTGCATGTAGGACTGCGTATCGACACTGGAGACGCAACCCTGGCAAGGACTGTGTTCGGGAAGTGTTACGCTATTAGCCGAAGTCGGTGTCATACTACTGTGAACCACTACAGGAGAAGTTGCGTGATTCTTGACCGAATTCGTAACGGAGGTATTAGTAGGGTTCGCGATAGAGGAAGGCTTTGGTTGTGGAAGATAAACGTTATTAGGCACGTGGACGCCATGTGTTGTCTGAGAGACTTTCGAGCTATTTAGAATAGTGACCTGCGAACTGCTAACCCCCGTCTGCCTTGATATCGTGCTATTTAGAAGAGCAGTCTGCTGCGCAAGATACCCACTGGGATCTTCAAGGAAGGATGGACTGGTATTACTGACAGTAGAGCCAATGTGATTACTGGACTGATTCTTCTCAGTGAATTCATCACCAGGACTCAATATCGACTGATCGAGGCCATTATTTCTTATCTCCACCATACTGTGTTGCCTTTGCTTCTTAACCAAGACCTTACTCGTCTTTGCCTTCTTCCTAGCCACTTCGTCTGTCCAGGCGGAGGCTGGTGGAATGTGATGATGCAGAGGTGGTACCCGATCAAAGGTATTGCAAGTGATGCTCTGCATGGTCACCGGAGGAGATTGATGCGATGCCGCAATCGTTCTATTCTGCTGCCACGGCGGAGCTCTTGCATTAAAATGCATATTACCAGGCTGCCCATTTGGTCCCATTCCAGGCTGAGCGTCTATAGTGTGATTACTGTTCGGACTACGACCTGAATGACTCACCGGAGTGTACTGCTGGTGCCCGAGCTTGGTCTCCAAATTCGGCGTTTTCGTGGGATCGAAATTTCTCACAGGATATGGCATTTGATGCTGCGCATATATTCGCTGCATGTTGTCGTGCGAATTATTCGGCAAATTTCCATTTTGTATTACATGATGTCGTTGCATCGTATGATTGTGCTGGTGCAATTGTTGCTGTTGTTGATGTTGCAGCTGCTTAGTATTCAGATCCTCTTCACCAATGGACGGTGTACGATTCTGTCTATTTGGAACGTCAGCAGGATTTATTCCAGTCATTACAGATGCACCGTTCGAGTGTTGCATAACATCCATAGTGTGCTGAGCTATAGCTTGATTAGGATACTGTGTCTGAGCACATGACTGAGAAATCTGTTGCTGCTGCTGTTGCTGTTGTATTTGCATCTGAAAGTGTTCGGGTTGTTGGGTTTGCATAATATGCTGATTCGATTGTTGCTGGTGTTGCATCTGCTGCATCTGATGTTGATGAAGCTGGTGCAGCTGAGGATGAATGGAGGGTTGTGAAGAATTTTGCATAGGTTGCATGTGATGTACAAATGATTCGGTTGGATGTTGCGAGTTATAATTTGCGGGTATTTGCTGCTCAGACTCCTGGCCCACGTGCTGCTGTTGTTGCTGTTGCAGATTCATATTGTGCTTTTGAATCTGTTGAAGGTGAAGTTGCTGTTGCATTTGCTGCTGCTGATTTATATGCGGTTGCTGCTGTTGCATCATGTGCAGGGACTGTTGATTCAGTTGATTTAAATAGGGCGACGCCTGTTGTTGCGTCATCTGATTAGTCACTACGTTTGGATGTTGCTCCTGTTGTTGCTGCTGTTGATGCTGTTGATGTAAGATCTGCATATGCTGCATCTGCTGGTGATGTAACAGCTGCTGCTGCTGCTGTTGCTGTTGCTGTTGGTGTTGCTGCTGTTGGGATATGTGTTGCTGCATTAGCTGCTGTTGTTGTTGCTGCTGCTGTTGTAATATTAGTTGCTGGTGTTGCTGCTGAAGTAGCTGCTGTTGCTGCTGAGTCATGTTGCTAAGATTTGTACCCTGCTGATTCATGATCAGTGGATTTCCCATTACCATCCCCGTCATGTTATGCTGACCCAACCTGTGCTGGGCATTTCGTCCAACGACCCCGTTACTCTCGTGACTCTGCGAGGGAGAATTCAGAGACTGGTGATTGATCTGTTGGTTGTTTTGCTGGACTTGCAAATTCGGGATGGCGATTGGCCAAACCTAGAATAGAGAAAGTTATTCGCTTAGAAAGCAGGAACTCCAACCAACAACAAGAACGACACAAGAGCAATAATATTTCATCTTACCTGAGGTCCGTTCGATATTGGGGAACCTTGAACTCCAGTGGCTGCAGCTGCTGCGAGGGCTCGTTCTCTCTGGGCAAGAAGTTGAGAAACCGAAACACCAGAATAGAGTCCACCTACACTTGCCAGCTTCCTCTTCTTCTTCTTATTGAGGCCGTCTGCGAGTGAAAACGGAAGTATGGTTAGAACCTTTACAGGAAATTATTTAGGATTATGATATCGCGTGCGACTAGAGAGTCGAGTAGGATGACTTCGAAGGTAAGTCGCGTTGTGTCGGGAAAATGAAGTTTTAAAGGCATCCAAGAACACTTTTTTGTAGCATGCTATTCGGAAATACTTCGAACCGCAAACATCCGCATGAAAGAATAGCTCTGTCACGCCTAGGTCCGATGAAACTTTAGCCGCCGTTCCTACATAAATTAATTTCATATTCCAGTCCGACAACTTGCAATTATAAAGTTTTATGACGCTCAAAGCCGAGAAAATGGAAATAACGTTTTACTCTCCCTTTCTATCGTATCCTCACTTGGCTGCTTCACTCTTCACTCCTTATTCAAACAGCGTAAAAGCTGTTTAGCTCCCCTAGATATTCCATTTCAGATACCACCCTGTGCTAAGATTAAGTTCTTTTTCGCGTGACGGCTTCTAACTCTTCGGGGTTGACCACACCGAGGGTTTCAGTGATTTCGTAATCGCCCAAGATAATACCGGCATAGTGTAGAGAAGGTTTCCAAGCGGTCTTAGGATTAGACCCCGTACGTGCGGATCGCTGCTGGGATAATCATAATAGCATTTTATGGTTTTACACAAAGAATGTAATAGTGCATCACGCGAGAGGCAATTACCATGAATCAAGGGTAAGAAGTTCCTATATCTAACGAGTCGTTATCGGTTCGTGTAAGAAGTTTTATATAAAGAAAAATAGCCGCCGCGCTAATAAACTAGTAACATTTTTTATGTTTCCCTTCTCCCTCGTCCTCCCTATAACTTATTTATTACATACATTTCTTTAGCCACCAAACAAGATTAATCACAATTACCATTTTTGTCCAAATAATATATTTCTCCATCGCGTTCATCCCCTTGGAACTAGGATGATACTTGAAAATTCTAAAGACTGTGATAACAGTCGTCAACACCTCGAAATTGCCTTGATTTGCGAAAGACCGGATAGTGAAGAGGGTACCGAGGGAGGGCTTTAACGGGGGGTCTTTTATCTGTAAGCCTACAGCGGATAATTATTCTCTGGCGTGCGGCAACGTCGGAGTGTAGATAACTCAGAGAGGAGTAATGAATTTTCCTGGCTCTTTCCACGACCCGTCCTCGCCTTTCTTGTTATCCGGCAACGACGCGCGTTAACCCGCTTTACAGCGAAACGAAGAATCGTCTGAAATCTTGCCAGCAATTTGTAAGACTTCACGGATCGGAATAAAACATTTAAAGAAATCGTGTTTCACCGCGACCCAGATCAGTGAGTTGATTTTCACGCACAATAGGTAGTTTTAAAATTTCTCCATTGCAATCAAAAATTGTTATATCTTTCCATTAAAGGATCATAAGGCAACGCTACGAATACCTATTGAACGATATACCATGCCGGCGTAAGATACGTACAATAAAACAAGAAAAAACTCATCTGACAAGGATAAATAAAAAAATTTGAAAAAATCTCTAAAGTCTAACAGTGGATCATCCACGTGGACGCTGATGATTAACTGCACTACGGTTCACTAGATACCGACGTATATAAAATAGTCTCGAGTCACTTACAAAGGGTATAGAGAAGGGAACACAGCTGATGATAAAACCGGACAAAAGACAATTCCATGGTATGATAAACGATGAAAGGGATAAGGATTTACGTCGAGGGTAGCGTGTCATATAGAAGGTATGAAAACGCACCATCCGACGAGGATGAATGAACGTCCTGTGGATCTTCTAGAATGGTGAAATTGAAAGGCCGACGAACGACGGTCATGAAGTTGGCTGAGAAAGGTCTTTCGCCGATGAAGTAGTCGTAGAGACTGAAAGCTCGAGGATCAGAGTGCGCAAGCGCTCAGAGCGCGCAGAGTACACGCGCAGGAATCAAAATCGGACAGTCGTGAAAGCACCACCGCAAGCTCACCCCATTCTCCTGCGTTTCTCCTTCATAAGGCTCAACGGTGCTTATATTCTCATACGAAATTAACCCTTATCAACGTGTCTCTACCATCGCCGCTACCACCCCGCCTCAGCACCATCATCAGGCGCTGCGCGCCTCTACTACCCTCAAACGTCACCACTACTGTTTCACGGTGTCGGTTGTGTCGGTTGTGTCGGTTGGCGAATAGAGAGCTGATTTTTTCCTCCTCCCGGGACGTATTGATCGACCGAGCGATAAGAAGACACGAGCTGGCTGATTGGTCTCCTTCCAGGGATCAGAGACGGGTAGAAAGGGGCTTGACGGCAGAAGGAAAAGAGAGGCGTTGGCGCGGGCAAGGGTTTCCAGCGAGATATACGTCGTATAATCCTGCCACCCTCCCTACTATAAAATAGAATATCGGCCGAGATAAATGGGTGCCGACAAAGGGATTCGGTAGCAACCGGTGTATATAAGAGGGACCCTTGACGTTTTTATGCCTTCAAACTTATCCGATATCGACGCAAATTTCTTGGTAAGAGGCGCGAGAATACGTCCGACCCCACCGTGGAAAAATGAAATTTTCCATCTCGACGATTGCTTCGAAGTCGAGGGCGTCCTTGGGAGAAGAAAAATCTTTTGCTTTAGATATTGCATTGCATCGATACTCTCTTGACAATCGGAATAGTTAAGCACCTGATCCAATTCTGAACAGCTTGTCCCGGTAAGTCCGTTACGTCATGCTCAGGCCATCCCGCGATTACAAACAATTGAATTAGCTCGTTGCAACAATTTTCAAGGTATTAAACTAGACTTCATAAAAGTCTGATAAACCTGACGAAATAATCCAGTGATCTTTATAATCCTAATATCGGTACGGTTTTTTTTCCCATGGGATAATACTTGCGCGTTAGGCTTGCGTAACACGATAAGTCTGGGTAGTATTACATTTAATGAGCCGTCAGATCGAGCAAGATTGGCTCTGATAGCATTTACTGTAGGTAAAAAGAAAGGGGCGAAATCGCACCCTAGGAAATTCGTTTTATCAAAATTTTCGAGAAAGCCGCTCCGCAGCAGTTTCGAACGTAAACAATAAAGAACACTCAGCTCCTTTTTACTCCGCTCACGTTGGAAATACACATTGAGTGCGCAGTCCCCCCATGTCGACTGCAACCCCTGGTAGCCACCTACGCTTGTCGTTTTATATCACCGGAAAATTGGAATTGAAGCGACGCCGACGCTCTGGCCCAGAGCCTCGGAGTTTAAAACGACCCTATAAAGCCCTGTAAACAAGCTCACCAATGCCAACTTATATTCAGTATACCTATATACATATATATTAACGTTCAAATAAAGTAAAATCAATGCGGAAAATGGAACTGGTTCGTTTTTCACCATTAGTATATACACAAGCGTGTAAGACATATTACACGATACAAGAAGGTTTTCATATTATTATTCTCAATGAAGCTTGCGAAATAAAGCGAAATATCCAAGCAGGGATTAATGTCGTCCCATTGATTCGAAATCTTTTCACTTAGCCTGGCTTATCCGAACTGTAGTTCCCTACTCCGGTGTTCAAGAGAAACTCTCGAGGGTCCGGATCGAATCTGCCGATCGGCAAAACGAAGGAGTCGCGCATTACCTTCCCGGAGAGACGTTTGATAGAGACCGATATAGCTCGGTCATTAAATGCACTGAAGTCTAGATTGAATTAGCTTCGTTTAAGGTAATTACTGGCGTTTAGCAATAACGTGAAATAACTACACCGTCGGGAGGCACTACAGAAAATGGTGGTAATTCCGCGAACCGGCTTGACTGGAGGGGTGCGCCTGTATTCCTGGTTACGACATTCCCCTGATAGCGGAGGGTGTAACGCGGTGTTGATACTTAAACGATCCACCATATACTCTAAAGGCCTGCCATAGTCACGTAATTGAGCATGACTCATTATCCTAAACGCATCCTAATCAACGTAACAGTCACTGTGTGACTACAAAATAATAATAACAACTGTCCTACACTTTTTAATTTCTTCTTAAACCCTTAACGTAACAAAGGCATGACGTCCTTTCCTTTAGGGCTGGTTCTCCCTTTAGCGGCACAAAGTTTCGTGGGCGAATTCAAATAAAGGTGGATTCAGCGACGCAAAATTATGGCGAGCTGGTAGCAGCTCTGTTAGCCGAACCGCCATTATGCTCACAGTGGAGCAATTCAATCTGCAGTTATCACAGACGCCGATGGGCGACGCCGCGACGTAGAATGGCCCGAGAGGGACGGCTGGGGGGGGGGGATGACGACGAAGAGGGTTGCTCGGGATACTGAAGGTTGGGTGAGAGAATCTGATGGTAGTAGGAGAAGGTTTCAGCAAAGAAAGCCTGGATGAGGGTGTCGAGGTCCCTTGACTACCCTCTGCTCTCCTGTAATAACGTTATGATGCGATGAAAGTTTAATACCGCTCTCCCGGAAATTTAATATCCTTTTGTTCCACTTATTTTTCTTGGTTACCGAGCAGTTAAAATTACGGGTGATGGATAAGACCTGACATGGAAACGGCATCGTAACTTCACGAACGGGCTAATTAAGCTTAATCATGGAACTCCGCCGAAAATCCAATGAACCCACCCCAGCGAAATATATATTACATAGTATAGTATTAAAAAAAATTATTCCCCTCCCCATTCAATATAATAAAAAAAAATTTATCATCAAATATTAATTTCGTTTATCGTACAGATACCCATCAATTGCACCGAGCATACAAAGTGTACAGCCGTATTAGTATTATCGCGGGCGACTAATTAACTGAATTAACGCAAGATCGATAGGACGGCCACGAACCATCAGTAATTAACACTCGAAGAGACTGGAAGCTCGTAGATCGGACAGATCGTTTCGAGTGAGAGAATGGTGTAGGATGATGCAGCAATAATAATGCAGAGTACCGATGCTGAGGCTTATCAATTACGTCAGCGGGTATACGCTATCGACAATGAATCATACTATTGGTCGATAGATACTCGAGTAACGGTAAATCCCATTGCGATGTGTCTACATAGATATTCAAGGGAGTTTATAATGACTGACTCGTCACAATGGCATTGCTTTGGACAATTATATAATTGACGAGTTATCAATTTTGACGATTATTATACACACAATGCAGTGAACATAATGGGGAACATTACATGGATTCTCTGCAGACTCGTGCATAATGCCATAGTAGCAAATTGCAAAAAAAAAGGGGCGATGGTTGCTACCCACAAGGGGTGGAAGATTTCCTACCCTCGTTCGTTTTATCTGCCGAATTTAAGATTACGGCAGCCTCCTTGGATTCCCGTCTGCCGCTCTGTATTGCTTCCCTCCTATCCTACGATATTGATAAAACGTTACTGCACCGCTTGCGGGATGGAAAACGTGGGCAACTTTTAAAGTGAGGGAGAGAGCAAGGCCAAGGGGCTTTTTCCGGCTGCCATTTGCGAGATTACATATACGGGCAATGGATACAGGGGGCTGAGACGAAAAAGGACGAAAGCATCTCTGCTCTCATCAAATCCCGAATGGGAATTTCGGGCTGTTGGTAAACAATATCAGAATATCCTTCTCATATACCATTTAGCTCGTAAACCGTTGCTTTTCTTATTCGAGTTTATTTATTCCATGTGAGACCGGGGGTACCGTCGAGTAAGCCTTTATCTTTGAAAGATGAAGGGAGGTTTCGGGGTTATAAAAAAAAGTATCGAGAAAACGAGATAAAAACAGTTCGCATACTGCTGGACGTTAATTGGTTCTTGCCGAATCGACTTTAGACGTCTTTGGGTATTTCGACGGTCAATGAAATTGTCTAGTGGGGCCTGGGGGATTTCATGAGACCAGTAAGGACGCTTCTCTAGCAGTATATCCTGAAGGAAAAAAAAAACCGTTACACGATCCTGTTTCTAACCCAACGCTAGTCGCGCAGACTGTTGCCAATTTATTGCCTCGTTGCACCGAAAGGTGACGTTTCTTTTTGTTCCGTATGGCCAAACAAATGGGAAAATGCTCGTAGGAGCTTAAATAAAATGGCTAAACGACGGCGAACACACGCTTTGAAGTTTCTTCGGTGGTCGCAAAAGTGGATATAAAACTAATCGATCCGATAAGTTTTATCCTTTTGGATAAAACGGTTCACCCTTATTAGCCGGGAGGGGACTTACGAGGATTTAGGAACGAGACGATACACTGTTACTTTTTCAACCGGAAAATTCTTTCTACTGGAAACTCTATCTCTATGTACTGAAGTTTGTCTGGATATGTTATATCCTCTTTCCGGTAAATGAATTTGATTGAATGTTCCAGGGGAAACGAAATTTCGTCATTGTTACAGATTATTAGTATTATTGAGTAACCAGAGACTCGTTTTTGTTCAAAGGAAATGAGACATGTCATCACATATAATTGAAGTTACGATACCCTGATTTAAGAAATTTTAATTAAAAAATGAAAAATATGAAGTCAACGATAGTATCGTTACGCTGTATTGTATTAAGAATGAAAAGGTATAGAGCCACGATAAAAAGATACTTGGATGTCTAAGGCAAAATACAGTAACTATCGTTGGCTGCTTCAATACCATGAAACGGAATAGGGAAAAACAGGAGATAGGAATGGGAAGAAGTGACGGCGCCGTTGGCGTCGTCGACGCCGCAACAACCCCCCGCTAATGCCGCAATTTCATCGTTTTTCTTCGAGCGACTTTTTCCTAATGATTACGGTTCTCTTTCTCCGTTCCAGCCATTCCTGATCCCCGTCCCACTTCGTTCCCTTTATCACTATCTCGAGTGAAACTTTTGGTCCTCCTCCAATAAAAGTTGGCACATGTTCCGCCGATGGTGAATAAATGTCCGGGCGATTATACCACCCCTTTCGGACCCTTTAGCTCCATCTCATCGTCCATCCCTCTCCCGAGCTCACTCTCTCCGATGCCCAGCTTAACAGAAAACTTTGGTAATACGTTCCGCCAGCCATGCTCCTCGAGTCCAGCGGATCAATCGGAAAGTTTGTCTTACCTAGAAGCTTTATAGTAAGGCCATCGTAATACGCCCAAGGAAAAAGGCAAAAATATAGTTCAACCCCCCATCCATATAAGAGCATCGAAGAGAAAAGGTCCAAGTCGTTTGTAGCGCGGGAGGGACATCCCTGATGTAGTCTTAGCGAACGCGAAGAAAACCTCGATAAAAAAGATCCTTCAAGTTTTTCGTAACGCTCCATGAAAGACAGATCGACTTCGCTATCCGCCTCCAGGTCTGCACGCTGCTTATCCCGTAGGAATTCCTTTGGATTGTACGTATTTCCAGATACACCAGATACCTTCACAGTGGCTTCTGACTCGTGTATATGGGTACTGGGAGACAAAGGCGTATCCCTATAGCTTATATTGTAAGGTTAATTTGCACGTACCTTTTTTGGTCTTGTCGGTGGAGGTTGGCGAGTCGGGGGTCGCCTGAATCGTAGGAGGCGGTGGCAGGATCGAGAGGGTTGACGAAGATACTGCTGGCGTACAAGAGGCTACAGGACTGGCTGCCGCCGTCGGCAACAGGAGTTTCCTCTTATGGTTGCACAGCTTGGTCATCTCTCTTGTCTTGCCCTGATCCGGGCTCCAAGGCCGCGTCGCTACCTGAAACACAAACGCACGTGCGATTTATCAACGGCTTGGTAGCAGTGGCTGGCGTGCACGAGATTGCAGAGAGTACCGAGCGTCCCGACGCAAGGCGCGAGACACTTTGGATTCTATCGCGTTCTCAGAAAACTTCCAATAACCTTTTAGTACCTTTACGATCGTATTCCCTTTATGCCGCGCGGTTCGCCATTCTACGAGGACAATTTACGGAGCATGTGGATATCGCTGAACTTTCGGAAAATCGGAAATCGCTATTTTACGACTGTTTTTACATGTATTTTACAGTATGCTGCTCTTTCGTAAGATACTGTCAATTTTTCAAACCTGTATGACTTTCGCGTTACCCATAAATCAAATGAAGATCAGTACCTATATAAAGAAACAAAAATCTGCCAATTCACATTTTCCTTATCTACATTAGATAACAAAGTGAAAATGCAAAAAAAACGAGTAACAGTCTTTTCTTATCGCTTCGCGTATTTACTTTGTCTCGCGGAATTACGAATCAAGATAATTTCATAAATCTGTATACGTAATAACATTTTTTTAAGAGATAATCCCACATACGCCATTCAAGGCAATATTGCCACAATGTATGTACATAAAGTAAAACTCAAGACCATTCGTAAACAACAACGTCGACGTTCCATCGGAACTTGTTAAGAACATTCAATGGAACTTCCTTCCCATTCGAAGTTCCTAGGAACTCGACGAAGTAGAATCCTTCCATTACACAGAAAAGGATACGATTAAGGAAGTGCGGAATGAGTACCACGCCGAAACGATCAGAAACCAAGTTCTACCAAGAATACTCAGAGCTAAAATGTACCAAGCAAATGATTTTCCACGAGAAAAGCTCAAATTCCACGTAAGCAAGGGAGAGCAAGATGAATTCCACAAAGTTCACACGGTCCCAGGACGTAACAATCGGGACACATAATACCTCGGTACCAAGGAAGCAGCATCGCGACGCTCATGAATCTTTTGATCGATGTTCAATGGAGCCCGGTTTTCAAAGTCACGAGCAATGATCGAAACGACCGATGCCATAACGTCGGATGCTTCTCTGCGTTATCCGTCAGACAAGACCTTCCACGTTAATTTACGGCAACAAACTCGCTACCATTACCGTCGGTAAATAAGATAAGACTGTCGGATAATTTAGTCGCGCAGCTAAGAGGTTTTGTCGGATTTACTCGTACTTAGTCGCGACTGCCGTTACGTGACTTGAGCGCCGATGAAACTTTCCATACACAGCCAAAGCGTGAGCTTCAGGTTTATTAAACTTACCGTACGACGAGAAGGCATTTATAGCCGTAAAATGCCTATACATTGTGCATTATAGAAAGTGGAAAATGATCAGCGCCACGAATTACCCAACGACGCAATCACTAGTGACAACCTCCTAACTACACAACCTACGTCTCCGTCCACTCGAGCAGCTTCGATCAATCACGTAAATTAGCATTGACCCGAATACGACGATGGGATTATTGATACGGCCTTGACTACTCCTGCAGCCTGAAAATTATATACGACTGCTGCTATTACTATCACGGCTACCATATACCAACACTGTTATTGCTATCGTACCAACACTATCAGCCCGAAACACGGTTACCTTAATTAAAACGTTTTTCCCGTACGACCATTATTCATTCTCGTGACTATTCGCGCTGGGAACGACCCGTTAGAAGCGTCTGACTGGCCGATAAATTATCTACTGAATGAGAGAATCGACGCGATGATCTTTTACGAGAGCAATCTGTCTCCCACTGATGATATTAGCTCTGTCTGTTATGGGTTCATCATTTCCGGTGAGTATATTAGGATATAAAATAAAGCCTGACGGGTTATACCATATTCGATTCAAAGGCGCAGAATATAACGAAACAATGATTTATGAATAAATGATTTTTCAAACGCCCCAATCCTCATATTTGAAGACGTTAAGAAAAAAAAATCAAGTACTCCTTGAAAACTTGGCGTCTCGAATAGCGAAGAAAAAATAAATAAAACTATTAAAAAATCATAGTTCAACGCCACTCCAGCTATCGTAAACCTCCTCTATAAATATCTGCCAGCTAATGTGACGTAGCGTGAAAACTTTAACGATCACCCATGGACGTATACAAGCAGACACACAGCTATTTCCGCGTAAACGTAAAAACTTCTCTGAATCGTATTTTCCGAGTAGGCAGTTCCGGCTTTGCGGTTACCCAGCAGCATCTGCGTTCGTAGTAGGTATTAGCGAGCGAAGACCTCGGGCGAGTTTATTATCGTTCGGATGCCCGTGGTAATCGACACGATAGATTTATATTGACGGTCATGCCAGATCGAGCAATGTGCACACAGGTCGAATGAAGGTAACGAGTAACGAATCGATCGGGGCACACGGAACTAAACCAATCAGTTCTCGTCAAAGTGGCAAAACCGTGAGCCCTTCTATGCACTGATACCTAATATGTATATGCATACATATACATACCCTCGATCTCACTCACGGGTAAATACGTTTCCTAGTTCCGATAGCTCCTGATATATAGAGCAGGATCCGGATTTAATTTGTTGAACGGAAATCGAGGAGGGATTCCCGTGGCTGCTGCTGTTACCTTCGAAATGCCGATCTAATTTATCGTGGCGTCTGTCATTCCATTGAACGCGATCTCCTCGATTTCATCCCTTCAATACTATATCTATATATGCCATACGTGATTGTACATAATATATATGTATACTTATACATAAAACGAGTAGGAGGATGAGGCCCGCAGGAGCTCGAAAGCCATGACTTTTTCTCGGTGCATCGTCGAAGGCCGATTTATGGGCCCATAACTTTCCAATGCATTCGCCAGTCGTCATCCCATCCTTCCGGCTCTGACGACCTGCATTTTATTAAGGGTACGTCCACAGTTCGCATACATATAGATATAAGGATAAAAGAAGAGTGAGTATACGATTATTACGCCGAGTCCATAGAGGCATAACTGTTCGTGTTTTATTCCGACCTTCTTTACACACGACCATTCCATGTAACGTGCAACTTCTCAATACCGAAAACGTAACGACGCGAACGATGACCACGAATGAGACGAAACTGGAATAAACAATGAAATCTTGACGACGTTCAATTTTCTCCTCGCACGCGATACAAGAGAGTCGGCGTCTTAACGAATAACAAAAGCGTGCATATGGTTTTAGGTCGACTCGTTCGATCCTACGTAATTGTTAGTTTACGAGGTAGGTAAATCGTTGCTCGCTCCAGTACATATGGGTTGGTGGAATTACCAATGGGTCCAGACGTACTCGTGACGGCGGAGAGGAGGAAAAGCAGCCAAGGGCAGAGAGCCGGCATTATGCCCCACGCGTCGTTAAATTAAATTTATGTCAGCTTTATAGCAGCGCGTATGTTTACGTTTATCTTTATCGTTCGGCATTACATTGAATACAGGTAACAAGGCTATTAATCAGCAGCGTTACGACTTTAATTGCGACAAGGGATGAAGACGCATGGAGATTTCTATACGTGGGACAATAATGCCGGGTTAAGTATATAGTATGCCTATATGTACACGTAGAGGTACATGGTTATCGCTTATATGGATTGCAAGATAACAGCTGGCGAATATATGAGATAGATAGATCGTTCGATCTTCACGTTTTATGATCCTCGTAAAGATCCGTTCAGCAGCAGCATCGGTCATTTTCGTTGCGAATGCACGAGATGAGATTCCTTGATTTTCGTATAGCTTACTATATAGGGATACGAAGATCCTACGCGAATCGGACTGTAGAGCGAGATACGTCGGGTTTTCGATATATTATCCATTTGACGCGATGCGTTCCAAATGATAAAAAAGTGTGTTGCTTGAAAGAATAGAACGCGGGGCAATAATTCAGACGGCTCGTACGTGGGCGTTGTAATTTTATCTCGGGCGAGAGAAATAAGAAAGACGACGGAGGAAGGAAGGAAGGGTAGGGGAGATGTGCCATAATGCTTTACGATTCTCATTTATAATGTCGGTAATGTTCCGCTCAGTATGCACTACGTATCTACTGCGTACCAACCACTCGGCTTGGAATATCCTTCTGCACATTAATTCTAGCTCTTGGAATTTATTGTACCGCGCCACTGGAATCGTTACGAGAAACTATTCGCCAGCTCGGGAACGCGTAACAATCGTGGTGGCAGATCTGAACTGCTTTTTTTTTTAACTGTCCTTATTTCGTTCGTCTTCTCTTTCGCTAACAATTTGAAGCATCGTCAATCGTATATTTCACTGGAGTAATTACTGCTGGATAAAGCCATTGCAAACGGGAGGTACAAATGGCTTCTTCGCGATTATGAATATACGGCTGCTCTTGTATGCGTGTATGGTTTCATTGAAAAGTTCGTGTATTACCTATTTGTAGGAATGAAAATGATTCACGTTTCTATGAGCGACTTTTGAAATTCAATTGTCTCGTAATTTTGTCTATTGACACTTGAAAGTGACTGCGATAGAAATATGCAAGAAATTTCAAAGTTTCAAGTTTGTCGAATTGTAGAAAATCGCGGAAATAATTTACTGAGTATATTATGTGCCTTGTGGTTGGGTTGAACTAGGATTACTTGAAAATTGTATCTCGATACTCTGTGCAGAGGCAGTTTGTATGAACGGAGACTTGAGCCGAGTTGACTCGAGTGAAAACGTCGACTCAAGTGTTAGATGCTGAAGTTGGATATGACTGTGAATACGAGGAAGAGAACGAGGAAGAGTTCTCTTCTTCTTGGCAATGGAATAAGTGCCATCGTGCTCTAGCTTTTCACTCTTGGGGAAAGATCGTAACGATAGTGGGATTCATAAGTCATGGAGAAACGGATAAACTGCCGTCTACTACTATTTGCCAACTGTGTTTTTCAGAAGTTCCACGAACTTCGAGCGATACGAATACTTTTATAGAATATATAATAGTAGAGCCGTAAAAGTCAAAGTTCATCAACATTCTCTGCCCGTGTGTACTTACAGCTGATAAAATTACAGTTAATAAAATACGTGAAATGAAGGAAAATTAAATACTTAAAAAAATTCATTGTTAGACATTTCTGAAATAAAGATGGATCAATACCCGATCGAAAAAGAATGGCGTTATCTGTCCACCTATCGCAAAAGGTGTTATACTCGGCGTAACATTAGTCACGCTGGGTACCTACGTGGCACAGGAAAATCCGAGAGGCTATACTTAGGCGAGTTGCGAAGGGAAGGAAAAAGCTTAATGGAAGTAAAAGAGGTCCGCTGTGTGGTGGTAGGTGAGTAAGACCTCAATTATTCATACCCGTCACGGACAAATGCTCGCAAATTACAATTCTATGATAGCCATATATCGTGAAAACGGCTACGGCGTATTAATACGAATGATGGATAAAATACACTCTCGGCAAGGCGTAATTCCACGTAGCGCCGTTGATAATTGCACGACTCCTTCGCGGGACAGTACGCTGTCCAGATTTTACCACTCCCATTATGCTAACAGGATGTGTCGTGTTGAGAACCCGGCATCGTGGCAGCTGACAGATACAAATTTCGACGTTGCCCTACAGCGAGAATTGTCGCGTTCGCTATTTTAAGCCATGCAAATTACTCGTTAAACGATATTTAAATTTCATTAGATGCACGATCACGGGCATGGTAGTTATATTCGATCTTGAATGTATCTACGTATACATATAGATGTATGTACAGGAAAAAGCCCCCCGGGTTGTCCGAAGGACACGACACGCTTCGTAATTTCTGCGACGCTATGCTACAATCTAATAAAGTCCCTCAACGCCCGAACACACCC
This sequence comes from Calameuta pygmaea, assembly GCA_031762395.1. Classification (NCBI taxonomy): domain Eukaryota; kingdom Metazoa; phylum Arthropoda; class Insecta; order Hymenoptera; family Cephidae; genus Calameuta; species Calameuta pygmaea. Next base: position 327,083 of record JASANN010000036.1, on the reverse strand, counting down.
TAGGAAGTTGGCCAATAGAAACCGCAGCACCGTGGGATCGTAAGGGTTGTGACCCATCGTAGAACCGCAATATATATCCGACCGCTATCCGTCCCTTAATTTTAAATTAATCGGGCGAAACGTTGCTACTGCTTTTAATCAATCCGAAAGGGGTTCCTCCACCCACGACCCTTAGCTATTGACAAAAAATCACTTGGATAAAATATCCCAGGGGTTGAGAGATGGAAACAAAAAATTGACTTTCACGGCATTGAGATACGACGTGGGCGAACCGCGGACCGCCAGATAAAATCGATGAATGGTCAACGTCCAACGAAAAGATGAAGCTTCCCCCATAAGACGTTTTTTTCTCCCTGTATTTTCTCCAATACGTATAGAGGGTGGAGAATCCACACTCGATAAAAAGCTTCCACCCTGATACGAATTTTCTTTCGTTTTTATAAAACTCCAGCCCCCGCCGTAACTCTCTTCTGTTTTTGGGGTCATTCGTGGCCTCTATCTAGGGTTTGGGTTACCCCAGGTTTCTCAGAAAATCGGATAACTGCCATGCTGAGCTTTCCGAGGGTGAGTCCTGAATTCCAGTTGCGTCCCTCGCGAAGGATCAAGTCGTTCTTCCAAACGAGCTTTTTCATTTCGTCAACGTCATTCCCGGGGTTTTACGTAAGGCGGTCACGTTCGCGAAGCAGACCAGCCAAGTAAAGGGGTCTTCGTATTGCGATGTTTCCTCGCGACCACATAACCCAGTCTACACCCTCCGACCGTCAACCACCCTTAAACACTTCACCTTTCCAGCTACCAAACCAGCCAAGGTCCGTCACTGGACGGGAATCCAATTAATTCAGACCCTGTTTTAATTTTACGCTCAGTGGCTGCCTAGTTTGGTATCCAAACCTACCCTTCTGTATCTACCCCTACCTGTCCTACACTGGTATTTCAAACAAAGTATAAATTGTTTTTTCTCATTTGTTGTCTTTTCAAAGATAAAGCAGATAGGTATACCGATGAAAAGAAGTCACGTGCATGCTTCTGAATAAAAAAAAAAGCATAAAAAGTCCCATTAACATTAATCCATTTTGCTTTCACGTCTTCTTTAGACTTACCATTATGAACACAAATCCTCTCACAAACATTTAAATACATTATAACCCCATATTAAATTTTATTGATCACATACGATTCCTCTTAATCCTAACCCAAATCGTAGAAGCTCCTCAAAGCATGAATCGGAGGCCACCCATTCTAATCCCATATCTTTTGATGTGACTGATATACAAAGAAAAAAAAAATATACGGAATTCGAAAGACAGATTCAAATAACGCATATGGAATTCGAACGTCGACGAGTTCTATTCATTATTTTAGAGCGTCTATTTCAGGAATGAATGTAGCCAACAAAAGATATCCGATGCTCCCTTTTGTCGCTTTATCCTATATCCGATAAGTGTTCCGGATTTTCTTTGATCTACGGCAAACACTCAGGCGCCGTTCAAAAAGCCACCTAAACGAAATCCAACGGCAAAAGAATACATGCATCGAGGGTTCGCGCAAAGGTACCGACGAATCTATATGAAATTCTATAGGCATAGTATACCTAATACCGTACCTAAAGGATGGGAACAATTAACGTTAACCCCGATGTGCGTTAGCGCGATGATCCAACGATGAAATGAAGTTATCGGCTATAACGTAGCTACGTTATCAAGCCCTCTAGTTCTAGGCGGTCGATCGCAACGCTGGAGTAAATTGGGTGAAGAGGATCGGTTTATTACCGGAGAGTGGGTACCCCAACGATATACCGTACGATAGTGGAGCATAAATCCAGAGTAGGATGGATGGATCAGAGAATAAGACTCTCTCCTCTCTCGTGAATTCTCTTCCCATTCCTTCCTTTTCTCTCTTGATCAACTATATAGTACTATACATATAGTCTACCATATTACACCATGCTATACGAAGCTGCTCCGAGCTCAGGAATCTGGTTCGCTGGTACCAGCGGTGCTCACCAAGTGTAAAGGAAAATTGGTCAGCGATCGACTGGAAAGACCGTTTTAAAGAAACATTGTGTTTTATGATAAATATCAAAGCTCAGATATCTATTTACTATACGCTCTCTGTTATCCGCGTCTATTTAGCATTGTTACCATTCTCATTACGGGAGAGCTCTTTTGGTTTGCTGATATAGGTTTTCAACGGTAACACAGAGGGGACACGCGATGCGCATCGTTTCACCTCGACAAAGACTTACTGTGTTTGCACGCTCCGCGCGAGTTCTTCTCGAATAGAAGGAGACAAAAGACCACCAGAAGGAACACGAGAGCGAGAAGGAAGAAACATAAGATATCCTCCTGGTCTTAAACGCCTGCGTAACAGTATTCGGAAAGTGGAAGCGATTTAACAAGAAACAATAAAGTCTGTCGCTTAACTTTAAATCTTCATAGATTAATAGATTGACGATATTAATGTCTAATAATGGTTCCTTGTTAGTAGCTAATGCACTGTGACAGTCTATCGTAAATATCCTCAAAGAAACAGAGCTTTTGCAGAAAACTCTGAACAGCGTCGCGACGTCCCACCCATTTACCTCCCGCAGCCATTCGACTAGTAGCTCCGTACGCGTACACGGCTATACGTATAAACAGCATCGCCAATGCGACTCCCCTAAGAACGCTCATCGATTGCTTTGCGAACGCGGCATGAAATCGCCCGATGCGACACGAAGCTCTACGACAGTCCGATGCCATAAATATCCCGGTTGGTCGAGCCGTGCGGAGCTCGTGCCGCGGCGCACGCATCGCTGAATCCGAGTTATGCGGACGTGCTAATAACAAGCGGATTCTATTCCGTCGTGAATTCCGTCATTCTATTACACGGCACGCTCGCGTCGAGATTTATAGAGCGTCGTGGCATTCCGATAACGGACGACACATAATCCTTCTGGTCGATGGCATTCTTCGTAGGAGATGTTGGGGAAGAGAAAGATGCTTCGCCATCTAATATTTTGACTTCTTACGTAATAGCGTGGGCGTTGGCTTTTATACGTGACGTAGTATGCTTGTGAGTAAGGATGGATCTACTTTGCGCGGACGTATAATTAATTCCTTATGGTATTTATCACGTTTTACGTCGATCGTAGTAATATACGTATAAGTGAGGGGATGAGAAATATATATATATATATATATATACACACATATGAAAAGATAAGGCTGCGATTGTTTGGGTTTAGATTTTCATGAGATTTATTCAAGTACCCTGTAGCGTACCGAACTGAAAAGCTGATACCTTTCGTTAAACCAATCTCCCTAAAGATGGGAATGAAGTTACGCTCTAGAGGAATTTCTTTTCATCCCTTATATTCGAGGAATTTCATGACGTACGTTCATGCTCAGAGGATCCCTAAACGTAATATTTGTACTCCCCATTGCCGTCTGCATGTGATACAGCCTGTCGAGATTCCAATATCCCTTGATGTACCAAGTACGACTATACAATCCCCAAGCTTTTGCGAAAGTCGAATAAACTTTTGCATCGACGTGTGAAAATACGATTAAACGTAATGTAGAAATTGGATACTTGCATTTTATTGGATGAGGGATGTTTCGAGTATGTACATTTTATTTGACGGTAAAATAAATTAATGGGGTAATAGAAAATTTGATGCTTCTCGTTAAATCACGATTCGATTAACATTCTGGAATAAATTGTCGCAAAATATTTGTATCGTCGATGGTTTCCGTAGACAACACAGAATGTGGATGGTTTTGACTCTGTCTCTGGACAGGTTGCGTAAGCGTATACTTCCGGTTTACAGAGTCTAAGCCCCCCTGAAAAAGTTTCCAACATGCAAACCATACCTATGGGGCTCTTCATCCTGGATTTTCATAATAGGTATGGCAATTATATCAGTACTATGTTTCAACCCTCTATAGAAATTTCGCAATCCCCTGACGCAGCAGCCTTCGTTAGCAATACGTCGACGTTAACGGACAACGTAAGAAGGATTAATCCCCAAAAACGAACTGAAACTCCTGGCGTCAAGTATTAAACCGAATCAGCCGAGATAAGAGGGTTCCGTCCCTCCGATGAGCCATCCCTTATTTCTGTAATGCCATTAATGGGAACGGCGCGAGTCACGAGGTTGGCTCGCCCCAGCGAATCGGAAATTCAAGACGACGAGAAAGTTTAAAAGTCGGTAACCGAATGAAATCCAATTCCCGGCGAGAGGCAAAGTCGAATGAGAAAGCAGAGTTTAAACCGAATCGAATTGGGGGATAACATTTCTTCTTTGACTCTTGACTCTCCCCTTTCCGATTTTCCCTTTCCTTTTTATTTTATTTTATTTTTTTCCCCCTTATCTTCGCTCTTCCCTACTGCCAGTTTTTCACTTTTCTTTATTTCCCTTTTTTATTCTTTCTCAATAATTTAGATCTCCGGCACGCGAGTAACCTGCTCATTCACTCGGCCGCGTTGACAACATTGCGAAAGTATGTCGCAGACACGCTTTCCACATCGATGGAGATGTGGAAATAGTAGTGAACGGGCACGAGGTGTAATTGTCACTGTGTATCCTCGTGGCCACGCACTATGTACTTTACAGTGTAGGCCACGAGGAGACACGAGTTGACACGACAAAACACGAGTTTACATCGAACTCGGCAAGGTGAAATTAATTGTATATTCTGCTGTATCACAAAAATCTTACCATTCACCGATCGTGATTACCAGAGGGGAAAATGTCAAAGGTCACGTTCGCTGTAGAAGTCTTTTCCACCGTTTATATAAAAGAGAAAGAAAAAGAAAGAGAAATCCATGCATCGCAATTACAAAAGGAAACAAAACTTGGAGTCATTTGGTTCTCTCTAGTAGCAAAAGGCTATACAGCTTCTTCCATCTTGCCAAGTGTATTCTTCTCCTTAACGATAGAATACAAGAAACCGGCGCTTCTCGCTAGCAGAAGTTTTCTTGCCTCCCGGCGACCTGGATGGTCAGGATATCCCTACAACAAATCAGGTCCGCAGAGGTCTTCATTGTCTGGAATTACTGCTGCAACTAGTTCCCATAAAACGAGAGTCGTGAAAAATCCTTCGGAGTGTATTTAATTACATGTAAAAAGTGTATATAGTAGCATTCGAAGGGAATCCGCGTATCCGAAGCGTCGCGGCGTTTCGTATGACTCTGTTTTACCGACGCAGCCTCTATAATGACATTTAAGCGCCGTGGCACAGATTTCCGTCATAACTTTCCTTACGGGCTGATTTATTTGGCACAGTGTTGAGCATTATGAAGAGTTACGACAGAGTGCCCAATGAAACACAGACGGAACCAACGCTTGCGTTCTGGGAGCTACTATATGATGCTTATGCTAGTTTTTATCGTTAATCTGTCGTTGCATCATTTTCTCGTTTTGCTGAAATATCATCAGTAGATAATTTATGAAGGTAACGGCCATCATCGTCTCCTAATACGCGACTCGTGTTACGCGAGTGACTTGCTTACACGATAAATTAATACTTTTCATCGGTTCAATTGTAAGCTCAAAATTTTGAAATTTTAACGCAATACACGATTTCTGTTTAATTCACTTGCATTTTATGAAGTCAATATCCAAATATCACGGCTGTAACGTGATGTTACCGAATGCTTCAAAATTGCAATTAAACAATGCTCGGGATATCTCTATTCTCGTTATTCCACATGAATATGTAGAGCAATGCCATTGTTTCTAGGTACCGATTGAAAGGCATAAGCAGCCGGTCATTATAATCGACTGATAAAGATTAAAATTAATTAAACAAGATCGCAAAGAACTAATGGGCGGATAATTACAAATTAGACTGATAATCAACGTCGAAATGGCGCTTCGTTTGTTCAATCACAGTTAATGAAGGTAACATACGTGCGAATAGGTATGCATATACATATATACATATATATATATATATATATATCTAGGGGCACATTAACCTAGTAATAATGCAGAAATTTTACGCGTATCGTTTACTCGGCAGCATGCTTCTCACTCGATTATGTTGGTTAGGTTACACAGCAGTTTTCATGGCGAACGAACCGTAACGAGATTAGACCCAGACGAAAAATTAGCGATTGTAAAAAAACCAGCAACATAAAATATAGCATATACACGTCAGATTTTTTGGTAAAGTTAATCCTAAATTATTCTGAAATAAAACAGCAGATAATGGATTTGTGAAAATTCCAGGATTAATTGTTCTCCATAATTAACAGTTCATCTTCTTGCGAATGGCGCAGAGACTAACACGAGTGAATAAAACAAAGTTGTGAGACCGCGCGATATATATCTCCGGCAATAAATATGTTCACAGCACCGAAGCGAATGAATTACACATGGGACATAAAAGCGTTTTATTATATCTACACGCGTCAGACAGCATAACCCGAGAGAGAGTGTTAATTTAAAATAATCACAATAGTGAAAAATTATTTCAAAATTTTTCCTAGTCCAAAATTAATCGTTATCGTGTGTGCATATATATATATATATATATATATATATATATATCCCATATACGTACGAAATACAAAACACGAAATCCAATTGCTCATGCAGCCTTATCAACGCTCGTGTTCGCATAAGCGAGTTCCGTGCTGAGATAACAATCCGCGCCACTGCATTCTAACATCGCCGCGCGAATATTTATGTTAACGCGAATGTTAACGTCGGGAGGCCGAGTGTGTACTTCGTGTTCCCCAGCCTACATAAAGATGTCTCATTAACCCTTTCGCCTCATTCACTCGTCCCCACGTAGAAACCCACAGCGGCAGCCACGGCCACCAGGGTACAAGAGCAGGTTGCACCAGGGAGAAGAGGGGGAGCAGGGTCCGTTCATAATCTCCTCCACTGGAAATTATACTAATTGGTGTGACCTTCCCCATGGTCGACTAATGAATACGACTGTTTTCGTATGATTTAGCAAAAGAAAAAAAAAGAGTATCATTGGCTCATCCCCAGAACCCTGATGCCAGTGCTGAAAAAGTAGCTGGAGCATGACGACCGTTAGCTGCTACTCCTCTGGTAATAGGTAACCAGAAGGGACTTTAAAGGCTCGAGCTTGTTACCAGGAGCAAGGCTCTGCAAGATACGAGCCTGATTTCTCGATAATCTGCTACAAGATAGTCGAACCAAACTGGACTCTAAGATACGGACAGAGTAGAGAATCACGAAGTCGAAGTTAAATATACGTATATACAAAGTACACGGTAGGTAGAAGATCGCCCACATGAATTCAAAGTGACGGCGTTACTTATCAGGAAGTGTCTGACGTATGGAAAGAGAAATCAATGGAGGCGCCTCTGGGTCCTGAAGCTAATTAGCCAGTTCTCTGGAATAAGCGCGGAATGAGATAGGGAGTAGGTTGTGCGGAATAAGTAATATGGTAGAGGTAGAGAAAAGTCGTGCGGTAGTGTATAAGAAGGCCACGAGAAGCGGCGAAGAGAGGGAGTGCTTTCTGCGTACTCGGTTAAGTTGCGTGAGTCGGTGACCTTGAGTCACGCACGGCAGAACAAGCGTAGGAGGATAGAAGGAATGAAAAGAAGGTCTTTACGTCGAACGCAACTAAAGTAACCTAATGCGTTATACCTTCAGGCTGTGAATCCACGTGGTAGTCAGAGACGAGCACAGTGGTGGTGCTATGCAATACACGTGCTAGTGGTAGACGGATAGTTAGATTGATATATATGTATATATATACATATGCACATGCAGTATGCAGTGAAGTGCGTGCTCGTGCACATTGCTGCGCTTCACTCTCCTCTCGGTTGCACCGCAATGTAGAACGCGCGTCGCGGGTAGCGTGCTCGCGCGTTTTATCGCGATGCTATTTATTTATTCAGCGAAGCAACGCTAGACAACTCGGCGAGAGGCAGCAGCTACGCTCCGGCCTCCCACCGCGAGAGCACATCTCGCCACCGTGGCAGCCACCACTCACCGTTCCTAACCGCGATAGTCGGTACCAGAGGGGGTCCTGAGTGCGGATACTCTCTTTCAACCCTTTCTTGTAATTTCGAGAGAGCGTGGGAAGCACCCTCTACGATCCTGAAAATCATGGTTGCCATGCGGTTTATCCTCCCGGAGGGATAGGATATATGGGAGTAGTTGATAGCCATTATGGGAACCGTGTAATTCGAATACGACAGAAGCTTTTTCTCTATGGGGATTCACTCTAAGGTCGAAATTCGACGACTGATAACAATTTGTGCATTAATAATTACCTCATGGGGCTATTAATTTGATCCTCGAAATTTTAAACTCCGATCAATGCTCTTTGAGCGTAAACGAGGGTGGATTCGAGTTATTCAGAAAATGATCACAAGGTACCGATACGAGGAGTTTCTATAGACGGTTCGATGTAATATGAAGGATTGGTAAAACGAGACTCACTCCTGCACGTGACACGGCATCGTCGGAACGAGATAAGTGGCACTCGTGTGGCTGGAGCGGTCGCTTCGACTCTCTTCGAAACCGAGAGTCCATCGGCTGATAAACCAGAACCAGTTGAGCAAGATGGTGAACGTGTGGGTACCTCGTAAGAGAGGATACGAAAGAACGAGAGAACAGAGGCCGAGTAGAGCAAGAGAAGGACAGCAAGGAATACTCCGTATACTATCTATGAAACAGAGCGAGACAGAGTGACAGGAGAGGCCAGTACTTGGGAATCTGCGGTGAATCATGTTTTCCCGCAGCAACTCGCTTTCAAGAGAGCGCTTAACGCAATCTCCGTAAGTGCTCAAGTTCTAATCCAACTCGGCCGGTGGCTCGGCTAATTGAATGCGCCGACTTCGCTGGATGTAAACACGCTTACTTACAATGCGGTTGGTATTGCGGAAGGGACCGACTCGGATCACGGCAAGGTAATAACAATAGAGGAAATAATGATTAAGTCGCAGGCATTTTACAAGGTAGAGTTCAAAAAAACGATCGTTAAAATTTAACAAGACTTTATCAGTCTGAGAAAAAAAGGACTGAGACGTTAAGAATTAATTAATTACACGTTTCGCTTTGAACTCTAGTACGGCAGAGGGATTGCAGAGAAGGTTAATAAAGGAGCCACACTGGTCCTGGTAATAATACCTACTTCACCTGTAAATTGTATGTAAAGAAGGACGAAAGAAAAAAATATTCAAAAACATCGGAAGCCACGGAGTTTATTATTAAAAATGAAGCTAATTTCAACTACTTCCGGATCGATAATCTCATCAATGATTTCAATTAGTGAATATCAGCTGCACGCTTTACGAGGGCGCCTAGTTAAACTGTACCCAACCCCAAAGTCCACTCACGAGACCTTAAGATACAGTATAGCTACAGTTCGAAGAAGAAAAGTTCTTCATGTAAGATCTCTCGAATTCTCGCTCAAACAAATCCTACGGGATAAAGTCACGGGGGACGAATCGGAAGGGATCGTCCCTCGTAAGGTTCGACTATCCCACGGGATACAGGGAATAAGGTAAATCGTAGGAGGACACGCGAGGATTCGCCCGTCGTTCTCTTGTCCATACCGACCACTTTCCGATCGCAAATAGGGACCAGTTAAAAATTAAAGAATACTCGCTGGCCTCACTTCCACATAAATTTGCCATTCCTCGTGATTTATCGAGCCATACATAATGAATGTTAACCGCGACGATGCGATGCGCTGCTATAGGCTGAATCCTGGGCCTGGCGGAGGCTTCGCGTTATTTACTGCGGCCGTGTATTGACTATAAGCCACTATAAGGCTCTGACGGGTGGTTCCGAGACATGGTTTCGCTGCTGTACTGTATCCACATCGAATGCGCATGCACGTGAACGTTCACGAACACGCTCAACGCAGATGCAACGGACTACAGCTCCGTGGAATGCCGTCGTAGTGGCGCTCAACTCGCTTCTTAATTCACACGTGTGCTTCGGGCTCCTACGGAACACGAAAAGTCAACCGAGAGGATCCACCAGACTTTCTGTACCTCCTCTTTCTCACGTTCCAGTGGATCCTCATCGATGCGTGAACTGCTTCGCCGATCGATGAGTCTGACCATTTCGCTTGGAGAGATAATACCTACATATGTACAGTGTACACGGTACGGCACAGTGTACCACACGTCATTCCCCTTTGATCGAATACCCAGTAGGAAAGAGAGACATGAAACTCAAATTGTAAAAAGACAATGGAAGAAGAAGAAAAAAACACTCGACTATCATTCATGAGAAAAATGAACGAACCGTCCCGGTAAGGTAGATCGAGATGTGTCGAAGAGAACTTATAACGAAGCTCCGAGAGACGGGACGAGATCCAAGCTGATAAGAATTATTCTCTTATCAGCTTCGGTAAGCGGAGGATTGCTAAAGCGTAATGCGTTACGCGAATGAAAAAGCTTATCGTCGCGATCGCATATAGTCGCAAAAGTGATTTATTCGAAGAAGGAAGCTTTTACGAGGTTATTCCGTCGACGTGCAAGTTGTTTATGCGTGTCCTATGGGGAGCCGAGTGCCCGCGGAAGATTGGCATCGAGTTTTGTCGTATAAATAGATAAAGAACCCATACATTATTCGCGAGACGCGCGCCGCTTGCCGAGGTAGCGAAGGGAGCTAAAAGGACGAAGAAAAAGAAGAAAGATGGTGAAAAAGACACGTCTCTTCTATAGGTCCACTACGTGTATCAACACGGGCGTCAGCTTTTACGAGAAGTAACAACCACATCCGTGTCGGCAACCCCTAGCCAACTGCTGGCTCTCTTTTATTTTATCTTCTCTTTCTTCCTCTCTAATATGCCCTGAGTTCACGTTCCCTCAAGGTTTCATCCCTCTTTTCATATCATACTGGACCTCCTCCTCTCCTACTCTGCCCTTTCTCATTGCTCAACACCGTCCTGAGAGTACATCCAGGGAGAACGACAAACGTAAAGAAATAGTTTATTAGTAGCTAAAAGCTTGGGAGACCCACGGGAACAGTTTACGCTCCAGAATGAAGAGAATGATCGAGAGCCAAGACGAGATAGAGAAAAAAACAGAAAAATTAACACAGTATAAATACCGCCATTAGACTTAGGAAAGGTGCATCCTTAATAACGTGTATATCTATCGCGAAGGAGATACGCGAGATAAGATACTTTGAAAGGATTGAAAGGGATGCTGTGTAAAAAAAATATTATTGATAAATCATATCCAAGTGGAGAGCTATCTCGGTTTGCTCGAACAAATTTCAGGAATCTGATTAACCAAGATCGTCAAAGATGGTTCTTGATCCTGTAATTAATAGTAGGTCGCGAGTCTCTGATCTCAGACCTTAGGCCCGGTTTCCAGCAACGTGGTAGTCGCGAGAATCAGCGGCGCGACAAAGCGTATATATATCGGAGATGAACAGAGATTGTCCCTTGGGATAGGAAGCCGCTGCTGTTGCTGGGCGAGATTAATTTCGCACGCCGCTGGATCACAGCGGGCTAATGCCACGTAAATGGGATCACAATTGACAAGCACAGTTTCCAATCATGTCGCTACATCGCCGCGCACCCACTATATCCAGGTAATCAGATCTCGTACGCACGGCGAACTGGCTCTATCGATATAATTACCGCTCGGGAGTATAGTAGCTGTGCCTCGTAACGTAAAACGAGAATAAAACACGTTCTTGGTATTACGCGATATCGATCGGAACTGGTCGTGAGCAGGAAATGGACCTAGAACGGAAGCTGTCTTTTACGAGATTTCGACAACGGATGCAATTGCAATAGCAATGCGTAAAAACAATTTCTACTAGTCTTCTGTCGATATTGAAAACACGTTCATATTTTTTTTTTTATTCAATTAATAAAGTGAACCTATCTTCAAGACGATAAACGTGAGAATAAATGATATTTTAGATTTTATAAATCTTTTCTCTCTTTTCGAAAGATCAAAAAATTATGGACTTTACTATTTGGTTTATTCTCGGGATGGGTGATAATAACGTAAGTGGTAAATTGTGCGGCTGCCAACGAACGCTTTACCCTCTTGTTGCTGGTCGCTTAAAAGTAGCAACGGAGGTTAATTGCGAGGGCAGGGAGGGCGCGAACCCTCAGCCGTATCATACGTATATAGATATACACGTATTTACGCCTATATGTATATGTAATACGGCAACTATCGGCTTTGCCTCCACTTACACTTCGCGGCCAATCTGCGAATATAATCTACCGCTCGGGGTGATTGGTGGCAATCATGAGTCGAAGCCGTGATCGAGCCGATTGCTCTGTAACTGCAGTTCACTCCTGTTATTCATGTTATTCCTTTCCGAGATATCTATAAATCCCAGACGGTACCAAAGAGATATTTCTACTAGATTGGCCATTCAAATTTTTATTCATCGATGAAGACATAGGTACAAAACGTTTCGATTTAACGTGTATTTCCCATTGCTCGCACGTTCAACCGATTGAAATCATGCCTACTACCGGATCTGTTATTGGTATAATGGTTGTTAACAGATGAGAGAGACTATATCGATCAAACCGATACACCACGGAGATCCAAATCCAAGTTATGTAAATGCGATCGGATCAAACTAATTCAAGGTGCGGCGCAAGTAACGTTGGTAAATCTTCGGATTTTCTTTTATCATAATTCATCGTCTAGAACGAGAATGCAAACCATTGCCCTATAAATCGATATACCGATCGATAAATTTCTTTTTCACTCATCTCCCTTACTTCTGTTCACGTTATACATTCTACAATTTTACCGATAAAAAATTATAACGAACGAAGATGCGTTTGTCGAGTGGCCACCTTATCGGATCTCTATCCGTAATATTGATAACACGCTCTTTTTCTGGCTCGGTCGGTGAGAACGCGAGATAACGACGCGAGTCGAGATAGCCAAGGGCGTTGAATAATGGATACGCGCGGGGTAGGAAATATGATAAAGATAGTGAAAAGAGAAACGATACTCCGAGGATAATACAGGGAAGTAAAAGAGAGAAAGAAAAAATAGATAGAAGACACAACGAGAAAGATACTTAGGTTATATTTCTATATATATATACACACACACGCGCTAAGAAAAGTGAATGTAGAAGAAATAAAATGAACGAGAGGAACTTTTCTTGACTCGCTACTTCTCAGATATCTGCCACGATCTGCCATGGCGTGTTTCACCTTAGCGACCTGCGTACCCTATAATCAAGACGGTGCTCATCCACACCTTATCTAGCCAAAAGACTCCTAACACCGTTCCCATGAAATTGTCAGTGAAATCCACATAGTTTAACATACCTATGTATAAAATACGTAGACACTGCAAATAGCGTTATACGTGATAATATGTAAAAGCTACCTGAACGAATGTTACTATAGCTACATCAAGAGGAAACACGAACGAATTCGAGATTCGGCGAGAACGTGGAAACAAGCGACAGAGAAAGCCATTTTATTCGGATCGGATTAGTCTTTCGGCGGATTACGGTTTCCACCGGAGCGTCGAGACTGGCTTTATATCCAAGGGAGAACAATGATTGCCGAGGGATTGATAACAGGATTTCGCGCAGTTCTATCGTCATGGATCCAGCTAGATTCTCATCAACAGAAACGCACAGTGGCACCAAGTGTTACTGTTCGGTCCGAGTATCGGGGATCGACTAAATCAATGGGATTGTAATTAACTAGGGCGGAGAGTGGTTTCGGATTGGACCCGAGCGGTGATTTGCTACGGTCAGATCCATGGGTAGAAATACCGGAGGTTTGGAGACTTTAACAAATCACTGTAGCATATCCTGTATTATCTCGACAGACACTCTCACCCGTTATAAACGATTGATCGATATAACCGTGCGATTGTTTATAAAATATTAATAATACGAAGTCAGGTTAAAAGGGACACCCTAAGGAAATTTACTTCGGATAGTCTTTCCGAATCATCCCCTGGGGTCCACTCGATCTTTGCATCCCCGTCGAGCATCCCCCACTAAATGTATTCAAGACGTGCGAGGCGTGCGTGATTTTGTTGAGGACGTAACAGGAAGAAACGTGACAGCTCGAGAAGGCTCTAAGAAGCCGATAAGCGGGACAGGAAGTTGGCCAGGACAGCTATTGGCGCTGACGTAGGAACCAGAACGGAAAACTCTCCGAGTATATATATAAAGGCACGTGAACCATTTCCAGATCTCGTAACACGTGTTTACCATAGTACGATATGTTTGACGTTTGCCTATGGTGTACCTATAGGGTAAATGCAATAATATACGCTGTCACGAATGACATCGAAATGCGGCAGGATTCAAAGACGCTTTCAGCCCAGAAAGAATCTGTCGATGCTTGGTACTGTAAGTACTGCTGGCACTACTGAGCTTGCAATGTCTCCTCTAATATCGTATTCAGTTCGGTTTCGCAGCGTGAATCGTTGTAATATGCATTGAAAACGGGTCTGAATAGGGTATCTATCTTGATGCAATAACCATCCAGCGGCTGCAATATGCGCGCAACGGAGCAATGTGCATTTCTAATGGGCGTGGAATTTACTATGGAGTCGAGAGCTGCCATCGAGAGCCCTATTACACGAGTCCTGAATGAGAATGTGAAGTATGCGGCTTTCGAAGACTCGTGCGTAAATCGTACGGTGACCTTTGTGAATTCAGAAAGAAAGCAGGGACTTTAAAAGTATCTGGGGAAAGGGATAACGTCGATAATACGATGCTTAACTGATTTTACACTGTAGGAGATTACATGATTTCCAATCTAAATCTATTATCTCGTACAGAACGTATATGGTAAGGAATGGTGGAGAACAAGAGGACACGTGGTTGCACCTATATATGGTGAATAATAAATAGTACGTTGCACCTATACAATCCCCCGATCTTCTTTCGCCCCGAGGTACACGTGCGGGCTTACGTGCATTACGATTTCACGAGGACATTAAGCCGAGCAAAGCGAGTCACTTATCACTGTAATGCGGGAACTGGCGGATGAAATGCCGACCCATCAATCGCTCTCGCAGTCGACAAGACCCCCATCGCTCACCACTGAGAACTCTCGAAAATGGATGCGTCGGCGTGACTCGAGCGTTGCACCGGCGACTCTCTCAATTTAGAGGTTAGGTATTCTAACGATGGGAATTATAGATTGGCAAAAGTGCATTTCGAATAGTGAGATATTTTTTAAGAGTTTTTTTTTAGATCATGATAAGCACTGTACAACGTCACAGCGAGCTACGAGGATGATGATGATGATCATGCTAATGGCAAATAGACTGGGGTTCGTTTGCTAGGAGTTTTCAGAATATCGGGATATAAAGCTTGGAGTGTAGAAATAATGGCGGATTTAATTTTCGAAATGAAAGCCACGAGGGAAGAGGCAATAGGCGATGGTCGAGTCCGACAGTCAGCAAAATAACGAAGCAAATAAAATAAAATTGAGCCTGCGGGCGTGAGGGAGTGAATTTCGCGTGAGAGCGTAGCTGGGGTTTAATATAGCTGTGTCAAGGGATGAACTGAAGGGAGAGGGGATAACGGTCGAACGAGAAAAGGGAGAAAGGGCACAAGGCATGAAAAGCAGCTCTCGCTTGAGTATGCGTATGCGGCCTAATAGACACTCTCCGCGAAATAAAGAAGCAAACGAGAGGAAGAAACTAAGGGTGAAAGCAGAAGAAAAGGGGGTCGTTTACGAATGCTTGCCGATTTGGTCGAGGCATCCGCACCATCCCTATGCCAAATCTAACCCTCTGATCCTACTTGAGATTTCATTGTCTCCCCACGGGGAATCGCTGTGGAAACTTTTGTCTTCAGTGGAAGGAAGTTCCTACATTACCGAAATCTCCCATGTTGATAGTGGCTTTTATTTTATTTCTTCTCATATTTCTTGTAATTCTCTTACCTGAAACAGAAAGAAAGCGAAAGGTTAGACTTTTCAAATTTGTTCTACGAGAGAAATCGCATCACGTCAAATTTTTCGATTACCCGTTATACGACATTTCCTCTTCGATTTCACTACCACGATATCTGCCTTACCCTTCATTTCGCAAAATTATGACAAAGCGTTACTGAGAAATGCGAATGAAATGGAACAGAAATAACTGTATAATAACTGTAACGAAAAAATGTTATTCTCCCCAAAAGTACAATTCTTCTCCAACGTTGATAATAACACAAAAAAAGAATGATAAGGAAAAAAAATAAATATGCCAATTTCTAGGTTTTATTAAAAAAAAAAAGATTGTAAGCAGAACAAAAGATCGAAGGGTAATTGGAGCATCTAAGAAATAATAAAGCTTGACAGCTTTCGATATAAAAGCAGCCCAAAAATTCTCACAATTTTCATCACTTAAGTGAATTGTGGCGTAATAATATCTATACTATAAAACCGTAACAAAACAATAAGCCCTAATATCCCCCCTCGTCGTTCATCCCTTTAATAACCCCGAAACTATCCTTCTCTTTCAACAAGTAACGATCTCGCAGCCTATTATCGAATTAACTTTTTTTACTCAAGCTTTTTACGAGGCACCGTTCGATCATCGAAAAGTTTCCGGTGTCTGCCGGAGGGAAGATAAGATTAAGTCGTATAACGTGGGTGGAGAATCATTCGCACGTAATCAAATGCATAGCACGGGGGGGGGGGGGGTAGCTCTTGGGAGAAAAAATTTCAACGTCACACTAACCCTCGAAAAGTATACGGAAGCTCCCACTGCGCGAGACGAAAAAAAATGTCCCCGCGATAAGTGGCCCATTTCTTAACGTCTGGACTTTTACGTGGGAATTCTGAAAGACATTATAAATTAAAATTAGCCAAGTGTTGTTAGTTTTTGTTTCACGCCAGGGAACCCCCTACACTCGACTCCTTAACATTTCCTGTTTTCAAGCGAAATTAGAGGGGAAGTAATTACATTAGCCTTCTACTTGAATATAATTATTTTCCACGAAAAGACGCCAAAACTGGTAATTACCAAGTCGTGCCACCGGTTTACCGGTAACCCTGAAACGTGTGGAGGGTGAATAAAATCACTACAGAGACCATATACGACTGTATCAAAATACACGTTACAGGTATTATAAACAGCAAACCTAATATTTCACTCGAGAATTTCAAAGTGGCAAATTTGAAATAAATATCACTGAATTCGGTACAAGGCTATACTACGTTCTAGCAGAAAGTTTTACAGGCATATGCTATTACAGTATCCCACTTAAGACATATATATAGTATATACGAACACGATGACAACCATCGCCTTGATCTTCGCGTATAATTTAATATCAGATCGCGCTTTGAGAATCCGCCTTCCGTGATGAATCGTGAGACGTTTCTTCTTTGATACGAGAACCAGAGTGCATAATGATATCCCATGTCAGAAAGCAGGGCGCGAATTGTCAAGTATTCGTTATATGTTCTATTCCTCGACGGAAGTACGTACGTATACATGTATATATATATATATAGCGTATATATCCCGTGAAGCAATCTTAACAACACCCTTTCCTCGCAATCACCCCCATGGCCTCACAATTAATCTTCGCGTAATTGCGCAGTTAATTAATGACGTTAAGCACAAGCGAGCCCTCCTCGTTACAGTACTTAGGTTATTATCTCCCAGTAGAAATCATTCGACGCCCGTAAATTATTGGCGAGTCGAAGTATATATAGTAGCATTATCGAGCGAATCGATCGAAATCTTCTTTTTTCCCTATACAGTACAAAGGAAATAATGAAATAATATCGAGCACCCTTCCATGATTTACATTTTTTCCCTCACATTTCCTCTTGAAAACAATTAATGGCAGATGCGTAATAATATCGTGAAAGGAGTATGTTGTGTATATATATATATATGTGTTGTGTATATTGGTTGCTAAGGGATACTTTGGTGACGATTTCATTTACGAAGCCGCTATTTTGAGGACAAGTGGCTGTTTTGGAGGCCGTCCTCAAAGATTTTCCAGCCTAATGATTGTTTCGAGGACTACAAAGGGGACTTTCACACCAAATTTGTTTATATTTTTTCAATGTTAGACATCCAGTATTTTTGGTGGGTTTAGAAACGTTTCGTTTAGGTTAGATTAGGTAAGTATTCCAATGCTGTGATTTCCCAAGGTAGTAGTTTAAAAAAGTACATTAGCTTGCTATTGTGAACGCCTCTTAATTTTCTGTATCCCCAACGTATCTCTTTGGCAAATATATATATATATATGCATTCCGTTATCGTGTAACGGAAGGAGAAGAGACGTCTCCCACAGACACAACCACGGAACTAAAGAGACTAACCTAATTTGTCCATAATCGAATATTCGCAATGTATCGCGCAAGTTTAATTAAATGCAGTCCCTGGATAGATTGGCGAAGGGATGCGTACACTAGTGAGTTCGTGCGTATCACACATATGTGGATATACACACGTCCCTGTAGCATACGTTATATACGATTCCACGAACGCGTTTATTAACGCACGCAGAGTTCGTCTCGATAAAGTCCGCTCCGCTCGGTAATACGTGGTGACACGTAGGACGTGTGGGCAGTTGCGTACGAGCGTACGTGGGATGGACCAGGATCTACATACGTGAAAACGGAATATTGACGCTAAGCAGAGGGATGCCTAACCGACGCATTCGCTCAGTCATTTGCTCATTCATTTGTTCATTCGTTTCGGCGTCAATGTATTCGACAGATTTCACATTATCTGGAATGCAGAGTAATGTGGAATGTATATGTATATCAACTGGCAGGACGATCTCCCACGATACTAGATCAGTGTAGCGAGCGTTATCTGACAATTGGAATGGCTTTACGTGGCCATTCTTCGCACGTTGCCCTTCGTGGAGGATTGAGAGAAATAAAAAAAAAAAAGATTGTAGGACAGAAAAAAAAGGTAAATTCACTGCTTGAAAATAGGGCTTGATATCGGAGAGCGGTTTAAGGGTATTCGTATGGGACGTAAATTTAACGCGTAAAGGGAAAAATTATGAAAGGCCGATTCGCGCCAAGTACCTATATAGGCAGGTAATACGGAAGAGCATGAAAAGGGAGTGAAAGGGAAAGCAGTAATGCGTATAAAGATAACGGATGATGGCTGGCAGATTGAGTGTCGGCCGTAACGGTTTCAATTAATACTATCGGGGTCCAACGCCCCGTCGCATACTGGAGTAATTTTCGCGGGCTCGACGCCCGTGCATTCTGGCCGTATCGAAATTACGGAAATTCAAAGTCCTAGACGGCAACAACTCTCACGGGAAATGGTGGCCTTGACCAGGGAATGGTAATTGTACGTATTTCGTACGTTTCCGTAGAACATGCAGATTCGTGTGTACGAATGTACATACACGTATGTAAATGTAGTTCTAATTCCCCTTTAGCCCATATCGCAAATCAAGCCTGCTTTTCAATTAAATTAATTTATAATGGAAAATTGAGTGTACTCGAGTGAACTTTAAAATAATTATACATTTTTATTCACTTCATGCCACTTTCTCCCCCTTGGGACGAATTCTCGATCTCTCGCTTTGCTCATAAAATTTTCTAAAATGCTCAACAATGACTTTCAGTCATCGTCGAAGGATCAAACTGAATAGAAAAAAAAGTGAATATGCATTCACCAAGAAATCAAGAGCAAAATAGTAACACGAAGAGGTAAGAGCGAAGAGGCTGGATGCTGTGAAGA
Organism: Calameuta pygmaea; assembly: GCA_031762395.1. Classification (NCBI taxonomy): domain Eukaryota; kingdom Metazoa; phylum Arthropoda; class Insecta; order Hymenoptera; family Cephidae; genus Calameuta; species Calameuta pygmaea. Next base: position 307,454 of record JASANN010000036.1, on the reverse strand, counting down.
TCGTTAGAGCGGGGCATTAAACAATTACAGCGTAGCGCGCAGATCCGAAGAAGATGAGAAGAGAGAAAGAGAATCACGAGGTGTATTCATGAAGCTTGACCACTGCAAGAAAAAACGTCTCAGGGCCGACCGGTCTTTTCTTGAATGAGTGTTTATTACACCAACCCGACTCTCCGCCAGCGCCTGGCAGCGCACTTGATCTTGCGTCCGTGCCCTGTAAAACAGGACTTTTATACGGCTGAAAGCAATTTAATTCCTTCCCTCACGCCGGCGCGTCCCGCGCGAGCGCGCGACGGCTATTATTAATCTCGAGCGCACAATGTAACATTGTGCTCGGGTACATGGTATACAGTTCAATTAATTCGAAATGTACGTGGATAGCGGGCTGACGGAGGGGTTCAGAGTTAGGGGCGGGGAGGCTATAGGACAGAGGGGATCGGGAGCATAACGCGAAGTCGCTTGGTTCGTTTCGTATCGACGTAGAAATGGATTTTCCATCCATATTCTTCTCTTTTCTGGCTATGATAAAACTCGGGATTTTACCATTCCACTCGGTACACTCCCTTCGATCTCCCCGTTACCATACAGCCTTCAATACTATCACTGTATATCCCTTTCTACCTTTCCCGCCAGTTGGAAACCTCCGGAGCCCAGGCTGCGCAGTATTTCCAGTACAATGAGCTAGTCAAATATACAAACATATTGAAATATTCTCCAACGCGAGTCCCAGACCGCCTGTCAGCGAGTTCCACTCGAATATTTCTCTCCTTGCAAAAATATTTTTACGATACGTTGGTACCTGTAGATATTTCGTAGATACAGCAATACGTAATTCCGCAAACGATCTCATTGACGAGAGTCCCTCGCCCTTTGCAATTGACACTGATTCGCGACAGAACAGCCAAATTCAGACGTATCTTGTCATCGTTTAACGACACGATGTAAACGAGAGGGAAATAAAAGTAAAAACCAGTTTTACGAATTCAGCGCTTACGCCATGTCAAAGCATATATCCCAAGTTGATATATCAATCTGGTCTCCTGCTCATTGAAATTTCAATTTATCTAACTGTCAACCAGAGCGAAACAACGAGTCTAAGTAAAATGCCATCTCGGATCGACGAGTCCGTGTTCTTCCTAACAGAGATACAATTTAAAATGAAAACCTAAACATACCTGACAGCTTCGCGTCACTAGGCAACTGGTACTCACGCGATCGCACGAATAAATCTCGAAGCTTTTGCCAAAAGGAACATGTTGTTGCATCATTGCTTTGATTAGGAGCCAAGACATACAACTGATGTACACTCGACTTATCCTCCTTCTTCTCATTCTTCTGCCTCCTTTGCATAAATTTATATCCGGTTAACGAGATCAAGTAGCAACGCTTGGCCTACTCGGTTCCAGTGCCTTATGATGATTGGCCTGGAGTAAAGAAGCTGGCCTGTAGAGGCTAAAACGTAAATTCAAAACGACAAAATCGCAATAAACAAACCAATCTCGTGTATACACGAAAAGTTATTTGGACAATATCCCGACGACGAACGTCGCGACGAATCGCGTCGCCGCGTAACACGCCGCCAACCGACCCAAACCTTTTGACAAGAACGCTAACGTCCAGTATCCCGCTGAAATTGGCTGTCGTCAACCTGACGCTTGTGTCACCGCTCTCAAAAGTCATTAGGTGGCACATCGGTGTTGGTGTATACGTGATAATGACATCGCGGTATGGCGACGTTGGCGACGTTGGCGACTCTCAACGAGGTTTGCGAAAATGCGAAAAGTTTCCCTAGGAGGAGGACGCGGTCGTGTGACATTCGCGCTAGTATAGCGAATCAAGGGGTGGCTTAGATAAATATATATATATATATATATATATATATATATACACACACCATACATAAAGCTGAAGCTATAATAAGGCAGGTAGGATATTAGGTAACTTTGGGTAGATATGTACATCAACATGAAAGCACCTATAGGCATACTCTCCCTCCCATCCGCACACTCCCCGACACTGCTGCGAAGTTTGGCGCTTTCGGGTGAATCTCCTTTCCCGAAGGATTTAACGTGGGATGTTTATCCCCGGATATTTCGTTAAACGGCAAAGCATCATTCTCAAAATAGGGTGAAGACGTTTAAAAGGGAGCAGGCACTCCTAGGTTGGGCACTCCGCTAATCCTAAGACAAAGGAGTACATTCACAGAGGGAAAAACGTTAATTAAGTGACGTGGGCTTAGATTTATAGAGGGGGGACTGAATTATTTGGAGAGAGGGGTGGCGGGTGGTTCAGTGAAAATCCCGTCTGCATATACGATTCGTATTGATCGGGAGGTGGTAACTTTTCAAGGATTTTCTCAAGTCACACCGTCACTGTTTCACATAGCTATACAGTTTCTTCATCTTTTTCTTTATATCTGACGTTTTCCTCTTTTCCTTCCATCTATTCTGTCTCCGCTTGTTCGATCCTCACGTCTGGTCCGATATTCAGGCTTGATTCTCCGTATCTACTGTACACGACAGTCACGACCTAAAACCGTTTCAGCGTGAAATCATTTGTCTGGAGCGGCGGGCTGCCAGGGCGCGAAACACCCGCAAATTGAATAGAGGAAATACCGGGAGAACGAACCAACGAAATAACCCCGCACTCGCACCATGTCGGGGGTGATTTATTAGGGACGCCATGTCGACGAGAGAAGGACGGGCACGGCTTTATTCCACTGTTCTCCTCTTTTTCTCTCTTTGCCAGTACTTTTCCATCCCTCTTTCTCTCTCTCTCTGTCTCTCTCTCTCTACTCTCCGTCAGTTTTCCTATTTTACGCATTTTTATTCTTCATTTTTCTCGCTTTGCTCGACTATCTTGCCGCTATTCACATCCCCTCGACCGCCTCGCTATGATTTTACATCTGCGAATATTAACGTTGCTATATACACGCTCGCTATTTCGCATACGAATAAATGGCTCTACGCGCATATACACGTGACACGAGACTCTATCCCATGAAATTCCAATCATACAAGTCACGATCCCATGTCCTCAAAGAATATTAAATTATCCAATGCTTCAAAGGCACTGTATTCGAGATCATAAATTGTCTTAGATGGAAATCCGATTGAGGTATATAGCAATTCGAGACTCTGACGTGCCTCAACCTTGAACCCACGGCGAAGAAGGAGTTACTCGAGGATAGGACGAGGACTCCCACGGAAAAAGGTAAAATAAAATAATCAAGCCATTATGGCGTTTCCTTTCTGTAGAGACGTGAGCCATTGTCTTGTCGCGCGCACAGCCATCTTCTCTCGATCCTACCTCCATCTGCCTCGCGCAGTTCATTATTCCACGGTCAACGCTGCGACACTTAATGGAGGAAGCTACGTTTCATCATCACGGTTCGTCATTGTTCCAGGGTCACCTGTGCTCCAAGAGATATTCATCTGTCGCGAACGCTACGGTGACTCTTGGCTTAACTTTCGCCCAGCTAGAAGAAACGAGGAGCAACTACCCTCACTTCTTTATGTACCTAACCTCTTTTCCCAAGCCCTACTAAAATTACACTGACAACACACGAAGGGTTGGCCACCCGTGCCATATAACCAAATTACGGTACGATATGAATGGCCCATACTTTACGCTTTACTAAGACAGGAAAAGCACTGACGGAATATAAAGAATACAATTTTCCGGGGGTTGAAGGAGGACGAAGCACGATATAGCGTCATCGCGTATACTTCAATCTTTCGGACAGGCTTCACCGCTGGAAGCTTAGGACCTTTGATCCTGAATGTCAGGTTAGCATTAGGCTCGGACGAGAGTACGGTACAGTCTGCTCGTGAAAAATTAAAATGTCTTCTCATTTACACTGCTAGTAGAAAAGGTAATTATTATTCCCATGACGCTCGGATGCCAGCAAGGAGAGGCGTAGAATCGAATGTCTGCTGTCGGGTATCTTGTGCAGTGCAGTTGGGCGTGGACAGAAGAATGTAAAATGAAAAAAAAAAAATGGAAAAAAATACGTGGAAACGGGAAATACGCCAGAAGAGAATCTCTAGCCGTACGGACGGAGGTACATTTAGAGTGTAAGGGGTGAAATAGGGTTGAATAAAGGGGTGGATGGAGGGGGTGTACCTGGATGGCTCGGTCGAGCGCGGACTAGTAGAAAGGAAAAAAGGGCTTAATATCGTGTAACGTAATTTAAAAATGTAATTGCTCTTGTCATGCTCGACGCTGAAGTGGAGCGTCGGGTAACAATGGGTGGCCGGAGCTGTGCTACCGACTCAGTAATAAGTTTTCATGTAAAGCGAACGAGGATTATCCAACCGTGAATGTGCAGGGAATTATATTTCACGGGCGGAAGCAGACTGTTACTGTTCTCCGGCTCTTCATAAATTACCAGAGCACATTCGGGGCCACCGCCAGGATTTAACGTTCTGCGCGACGCCGACGGCTGCGACTTACGAGTTTGCGTAACCCGCGCCGAAAATGCAAATATCAGGTCGAACTGTGGAAATTGCACAAGTCTGCTTTCGCAAATATTTGGCGATGAAAAAGAAGGGGTTAACTTGACGAACAAAAGATATGGTTACGAGCAAAAGTAATAAATGTGCAAAAAAAAATTTACGTCATTCCCAAACGACCTGTGCGAATATTAGACACACTTTTTGGTACAATCAAGTGTACAGATTATGTGGATCAAGTTTCTCATTGTCGGTTTCTTTACAGCTTAATGACGTCGTATGTCACGAGTGTTTAACAGCTGCGGGCTGCGAGTCACTGAACTTCGCATCGGCTTACACTGTACTTTTGTATCTGATATCTTGTGTTGATTACTCGACTAGAGTTCGTTTGTCGACGGCAGATTTCTGGTTTTAATCGATTGCCTCCGGGAAATCCGATAATGAAGTCAGGTAAACTGTGCGGCTTTGAAGGTTAATGCAAGGAGTACGAATCGTTCGATACCCCCGAGTAGATACCAATATATATACGTTTGTCGATCGATAGATATTAAATGCACAATAGAGAAGTTTTTAGAATAGTAAAGATAGAATCGGTAAAAATATATCCGAGCTGATTCGTCGATTAATCCAAATAAAGTCGATAGACAAATTGATTGTAATAGATGTTAATAGGTAGTATGTATATATATGTATATATATACCAAAGATACGGCGGTCGTGTACGTGCGGTGAATATATATCATTTTGTCGTGACTGATGGAAAGAATAAAGAAAGCTTTTAATCCGCAGCTGAATTACGATCAATGAGGTAATCGAGAGAAAACACAGCAGAGAGACGAGAGCGGCACGAAGTCGTATTAGATGAACGAATATTCATTAAAAACATCAGCGCTGATCAAATTCAAGCAAGTCTCTTCTGCTAAGTTCACAAAATTCAATATTCCAAAAATAGAATTAAATAACAGGAACTTTTGCGTAAAAGCACTTTTGATCGTTCCGTAATCAACTCTGTTAAATTCTGGTCAAGGTAGCAAAATTACTGATTGCGAGTCTATCCCGACCACGTTTTACGTTACAAGCTTAAATTGCATATTACGCAATTTTCTCTGCCATACCCAGACAAGGGTTTTTACAAACATTCACGCCTGTCGCAGTGCGGTAGTGAGAGGAGCAGATCTGCCGCGCACTTGGCGAGCTTTGATACGCAGAAAGCTCCAGCGGAGACGCGCATGATCTCCAGCTCTACATGACACCGTATAATATGTATATCTTCGGCTGGATTCAGTTGCGCTGCTCGTATTGTACCAGACAAGCTAGCGGATGGAAGATGGAGGGTAGGGGAGGAAAGCTGTAGATACAGATATACAGGCTGGTCCGTAGGTTGAGAGCAAGAAGATGGTCCGATAGGACGAGAAGTACGAGCAAGAGAAGCAGAAGGAGCGAAAACGAGGTGGAATGTAAGGACGACGGTGGGGTTGAACCAGGAGAAGACTGAGAAGGTGGTGGAGGTGCTCGAGGCTGAGTCGGGGAGGACCTCCAAGAATGGAGAAAGGGGTAGAAGAAGCAGGACACGGTCTCGAGAGTCGGGAGAGCAGGAGCAGATCGCCCAAGGCTCCCGTGGGAGAGAGACAAGACGTTAGACTTAGAGATGGGACGAGGTGAGACATATGAAACGGACATGAACTCTGAGGGTTGTGAGGGAGGTGGTTCTAGAGGGAGAGAGAGAGAGAGAGGGGGGGGGGGGAGAAAAGTGGAGAGAGAAGGTTGACGAGGGTGAGGGTGAGGATTCAGGAGAGAAACAGAGTAAGGTAGGAGGATAGAAGGTATAAGGGTGAACAGGGTGAACAGGATGAACAGAATAAACGGGATGAACGGGGTACGCACCAAGGGGTTGAGGCGCCAGCTCCAGGACCGAGAGACCCAGGTCGATATCAGCCTGGAGCAAACCAGACATCTACCGACCATTCGCAAAACATTCACCTCAAGTGTCCTCGGCAGCGCTCTCCTCTCTACTACTCATGCTCTCTCAATACGCTGCAATGCGCGCCACGGGTTTCCCACCCTCGAAGCCCCCGCGAGAGACGGCCGCTCCCGTCGACTTCATCCCCCCAGCCGCCCGGGACTCTCGTTCATCTCGCCGCACCACGAAACCGCCCACTAAAACCTGTAATAACAACATTCGGCGCAGACGGGAAGTGCATTTTTAGCTGGTCGTGCTTACCGATCCGTCCCGACGACTCGTAAAAAGTTTTAATCAAACGACCGGACAAGGATTAAGGACCAGTCTGCTGTGTGGCGAATAACCGTGCTGTAAAGAGGGACTGCCCCTAGGACACGCTCTAGAGGATGATACGCTCCAGGGTCCTTCGTTGCTTTCCAAATGCTTTTTTTTCTCACTCGCTATACTCTTTATCCTCCAACGAGCTTTATTGTTTAAGCCAACTCTCTCCTAATTCCATGCCAAGTGTGTTTTTGTGAAACTACTGGGTATGTCTTTCGAAGTACTTTCTTCCACTCAAAGTGCAAGACCAAAGATCCTTCACTTTTACGAGATAAGAACTTTCTGAATCCGACGAACCGTGACGAAAATGACATGAATGGCCTTTGGAAGTTTGATGAGGAACGGCGCATAATATAATTTCATTAATACGTCGCACGAAGCTTCTCTCGGTTTAACTTTTGCGCACCCTACGAAACGAGCTGCCGAAAATAAGTTGGCCCTTTTCAGGGTGGTTGCGCGGGGCTATGCGCGTAAGAGCCGCTACGCAAATGCCGTGTTTAATAAGCCTCGGGGTTATTCGGTACATAGGTATTAGCGTTTATAAAGTTTAAATGAACCTGATGCGATGTTTCACGTTAATGAGGACGATAAATTTATACATAGCGGGACAGACTACCACGAGTGATAGGATGAGGATTTTTACTGCAGATAAATATGTACACTGGACCAGTACAAGAGAGAGAGAGAGAGAGAGAGAAAGAGAAAGAAGTACCTGACTATTATCCACCATATTCGCATAGCATATGCATAAATCCAGTCAATGCATACACAGTATAGGTATATACATATCGATAACGTTTTTATTCATAAAAATTCAATCGAAGCCGCAGGCGAACGTCGCGATTCCAAGAATATTATGATACGTGCGGATTATTCTGAAAAATTATCGAGAATACGATTCATCAAGAATAAACACTTCACACGAACCAGAAATAAAGAAAGCCATAGTGTCTATATATATAAAGAAATAAAACCGAGGCAGCCTTTCAAAGTGGACTCATGTGCTTAGAGTCCATTATTGTTCAGCACGAAACACGAAGAACAGCCAAGAAGCATCGTACGTACTCCTCCATTCCTCTATTTTCCACAATCTCTCTACGAACCTCAATCCAAAGGAGGATGAACTCGTCTGGGAAAACCGCATTTCGTAATAGTGAAGCGCAAGCTGGACCGAAAGATAAAGGAACGAGAGACGAGGGATACAGTATAGCCGCTTACACGTTGCACAAGAAATTCCTGCGCGACCACCGTCCGAAGACAAGAACAGCTAGAAGAGACATATTGGATTTTGAAGTTAGTCGCGAAACTTTCTCACGTCCTTTATCAAGCCCAGAATTCTGTACGCGCTGTTGTCAAGGAGAATAAGCCTCGTTGAAGAAATATTGAAGCTCTTGCGAGAGTCTACGAGGAGCACGAAATTTATTTATATATAGTTATACCGAGAACGACGAGAGGTAACCTTCAAAGTATTAAAAACTTATGGCTATAATAAGGATAATAATCATAACCAGTAATGGCACGAGTCTCCTTGGAAAGAGGATCGGAAAGTCTTTTCGAGAACGTTTCGTATTTCTTGTATACCTATCTAAAGGCGCCAGGAGGAAGGAGCTGTCTAGCTTCTTAAATTCACCAGACGTCCAACGATCACGGAAAGGCGCCTTCGAATGATAAATTGATAAGCTTCGAGAGACTGAAACGCAGCCAGTCATCCAGAGAGGGTAATGTCTCGCTTGAAAAGTGTCCCGGCTATACTACGAACTGAGGTTAACGACGCAAGGAGGAGTAGAGAAAGGAGTAGAATAAGAAGAGAAGGAGACGAAAGGAAACTACAGAGGGCCTCTAAAAGGGAACAAAGATTACAAGGCTGTAAACCCACGAACCCATTCTGGACTAGCTCAAAGTTTTCCGCCCGTAAGGATCACAGCTCAGTGGCTTTCGATCCTTCGTCTGAGACCCTTTGCCCAATTACAAAGACATCCCCCCCAACCACCCACCCACCCCCTATCACCCTCCATCTTCGACAGCCGTAGTAGACTACCCCGTTCCACCAGTCCGGATTTGCTCCTTTTTGCGACACTCTCTGACTTTCTCCAGACTTTCCTGCCGTTCTCTCTGCCAAGTAGACGCCAAGATATACATATACATACATACGTATATATATATATATATATATATATATATAGAATGATAATCTTTGTGCTGCGAAAAGTCCCTCCCCAACGACAGTCCATTACAAAGAAACTCTTGAATCTCCGAATACCCACCTTCTACCCCACGTAAATTATCAAGATCAATAGACTCCTCCAAGCCCTGGATCAATTGAATAAAAAAAAAAGGTACCTATTTAATAAGCAACCACTGAAATCTTAAAAATTCCTTAACGTACGTAACCACAAGAAAAGCCCATACTCAGCCCTATGTGATATGTGACGTACGTGAAAAATGTTAATAAAAAATCCCCAAAGTGCGACTCCCTTCAAGCTCCACGAAAGGTACACGTCTCGATCGTCAGCTTCTCGGACGCGATTTCTCTCGAAGAAAATGTTTTTGCGTGACTCTTGACAAATGCGCAGCATTCACCCGACACACGTCTGGTATGTAACGTCTCGTTCGTTCGCAGACTCGCAATCGCAATGGGGATGAGGTGGAGCTACAGGGTGAATCGGAATGCGACGGGGGGACCGAGTTCGAAGAAGAATGCCAATGCGTTAAGGCAAATTGCTCGCGAATGGTCCTCGATATGGCCGGGTGCGAGTCCTTCGTAATAATAAGGGCTAGTAACAGTCGTTCGCTTCGTTAACGTCTTGGCGATGCTCGTGCACCCAGTTAAGTACTCGCGAAGACATTTGCCTTCGTTCCTTGGCGCACCCGAACCATCCTTGTTTATGGGGATGCTAATGAACAGCAACAACTTTATAAACTCGCGCCATCGTTTTCTATCTCCCTTCGACGAAACAGAGTAGCGCGGAATACGAGAAGTGCGTACGTGCACGTCGTACAAGTTTCCGGACTATTTACAGAAAGTACATACGGAGTGCAAAAGGTATATGCATAGAGTGTGTATATGCATATACACACTCGCCATAGCCATTAGAGAAGTGAATCATGTTACTCGGTGGTTCGTCTGCGTATTAATAACGTGGATCGATAATTAACTAAGGGAAGCAAGAGAAATGTAACGTCTGAGCGGTAGGTGTGAATTCATCGATCCAATTACCCGGGTAACGAAGTGTACCAACTGCGTGTATTTCTAAACATCATGACGACAACCCACCCATCCGCGATCTCATAAACTTCCTTAGTTTTATCTTTTTTTTTTCATCCCCTATCGTAAACCTCATTAACTGCTTTTGATCTTTACGTATTAAGTCATGAGGTACACGAAAGGGTTATTACAGCTACTATACATACGAACCGGCCTACAAGAGTCTCTTGGTACCGTCTATGCTGTTCGGTAATTGGGGTATCATTAATGAGCTCGCGGTACAACAGTTGGGTTTTTGTAGTCGTGGGTTAATAACCGACTAAAATGCCGTGCATAATCGAATTTTCAACAAGGCTCATCAATAACAATTAGAGAACGATTATCGCCCGCGTCGAGAAACAAAAAAAAATAAACTATGCCTCACTATACTGTATTATTCATGAACCAGATACAAAAAATCATTGAGACATGTCCCGATTGTCTACACACTAATAAGGTACAGTTCTTAATAAGGGGAATGACTAATATGAAGCAATGAGAATAAAAATCGTATAACAAGTAGGGGTGTTATGTATCGAGGTTATAACAAATTTTAAATTCAGCTGATTGGAGACAAGCATGATTAAACGTCATTCGCCGAGAAACGACGAGACTCCGCGAAGTTATTGAACATAAGAGTGAACCGCGAGATAGTAAGATCCGCACAGACGTCCATAATGATCCGTCCAATTAGAAAGAGAATCAAGAGCCAGTTCCAGCGAAGCGAGACGAATCGAAAGAGCCTCTGGTTATTCTCCCACGTGAATGGTCAAACGGTTTCCTACTCAATTACAGAGTAGGTGGCTACCTTTTCCAAGGGATGGATCGACCATTCCTTTTTCTCGGTTTTCCTCTATCTATCTTGCTATCTGGCAGATGTTGCGTCAGTGCTGAAGATCCACGGTAAATACTTGGAGGGTATGATTATCGCGTGGCTTATATACCTATATATAAACTATTGGTAGAGTGTCCGCGTTCACGTATGCGGTGCATCTTTATATGTACATATATATATATATATAACAAAAAACCGACAGGCTATCTCGTAAGATGGACGCCCCACGAATGAATGATGTTATACTCGCTTACCATAATAATCCCGTATTGCCGACCATTCCAGGAGGCAGCCAGTGCGCGAACCGCCATTAAAACACTTACCAGATACAAGCGCAATTTCTCTTTTCCCTCTTTTGCCAAGATAGAAGACATACTGAAACTAGCTCCTTGGCTTTCGTTGCGCCCGGTCGCTACGACGAGACGTCGGAACTCCGACGACCCTTTGAATTGCAGATTCTCCAGACTTAATCGGTGCCAGGTGCCGTCGAAGCGGCTAACCCTGGCTTTACGATTCTCATCGGTAGAGACGATTTGTGTTCGTCGTCATACAGTCAGAATGGATCTCATTGTTTATCCCGTTTAACAGGCGCATCGATTACTCGAATGTAATAACTTCGGAGGAACCGTATCGTGGGACATTACCGGAAGTAATGGAAGTCGAGGAAAGAAACAGAAGCATACAAGTTCAATATATCCGATGCTAAGTAGGATCCGTTGGAGTATAAATTAAATCGAAATTTTTATGAGTCCTTTGACTCATCCGATCGTACTGTAGTGATAACGTTAATTGCACTAAATATTCTTTTACCGTTTCTTATATACCCAGCATAGTACCCCTTTATCTTTCTAACAGCAGGTGCACCTGGGTAATTACACCTTTACGTCCTTTATCGCATCTTACCACGGATATAATTGAGGGAAACGGCTGACTGATCAGTTCTGCTTTTTTACTTAGACTTCTTCATCACCTTTATTTATAATTCCTTCAAAACCCCGCACGCACTTCGCCGGTGCAGACAAAACACGAATGCGCTGTGAACGAGGCTCGTTAACTTTCTAGGGGCACAGGAGAGACGAGAGACTCGGGATCAGTAAGAATAGCCCCGGGTGTCTACTTATAGCAATGCTCGGTGCCCTTGTGATACGCCACGATTATAACAGGTAACATTTGTAGCCCTTTACGACGAAGCCGTAACGAGGATATAATATAATTCAGGAATTAACGTTTCGCTCGATATAGCCCACTAGGAATAATTTATTTTTATAATTACGCTATAATCCACCGGTAAGATCTCATCTCCCGATTAAGCATTACGATACTACCTAAACAATTTCCCTAGACGTAAATGGTCCGTAATGGCTCTCAATTATTCCCATGAACCTGCCTAAGGATGCAATCGTCCTTCGTATACGTATATACATCTGTACGTATACATAGTCCGTTCTTATCCACATAACGCAAGGGACGTCACGATCCAGGTGTACTCTTTCGACAAGATGGGGTAGCTGCGAGACGTCCTCTAGCTGTCATCTGTAATGTCATTGATCAGTCCCTGTAGTTGCCACGGAACGCAGAGCACACGAAGACGCACGTATCCTAACTCAATATATTCAATCCACGTCCTTTTGGATAACATCTATCCCTTTTCACGGGCGTTCTACGTATATCCGATATAATCAGGTATCACATCGATGAACCTGATATGATAACGCAAGGGACGATATAATTGATCCTCAGGACCTTCGCACTTTCATCTCGTTGATATTAATATAAGCCGAGATAATTATACAGTCACTAACTAACTCGTACTACGTCGCGATACATCTGGTTCGCGCGTGTAGACCCAATCAGTATTCTTATCGTTCTCTCTCTCTCTTTTTGTCTGAAGAGTATACTAGATAGGATATACCGGCAGTCGGAGCAATTACAAACCTTGGCTAAATAAATAAACGCTATACGACACCAGTGGTGATAAGTTATAATAAGTTGCCGCGAACAGGTTGTACGTATAAACTTTCACCGGTTCGATGTACATAGATTGACGATCTCGTAAGTGCAAATACTAAATGTAAATGGTATCAGGACAGCACGTGTGTTACACTTATCAGAAGTAAGGCGCTGGTGAGACATTATATGTATCTGCTGCTAGACTATAGTGCCAATAAGATAGGAAACCGTGTACTCCGTTATAACCTACTGATTCTTGCAATGAGAATACACAGACATATTACAGTGACTATCGACTGTTGGATTTCACTTTGTAGATTGTAACTACTGATATCGACGGTGAGCACGATTTCCTGTCTGGTTACAATGCTAATCGACTTGAGAAAGGTTGAGAGTTGACGAAACCGCTGTAGACATTTTTCTGAGTCTATCTCATATAGGTAAGTAGTCCGGCAGTACTATATATCGTGGCAAGTATGGGTGCTGATAGTACCCCTTACGTTCGGGCTCATTATACACCGAAACGTAATTCGTATAATTAGACACGGTCAGCAGTAAATTGAATGGAAGGTGCACGCTCGTTTATCGAGACAGGTGTAAGAGAGAGTCTTGGCAATGCTGAAGTCTCGGACGAAAGCTGATTCTCATCTTGGATATGAGTACTCCCTTGTTCATCTGTATACGCCATCAGATAAGTCTACAGTCTCTCAACGACTTTGATGGTTTCCAGGCTACCTATTTCGTGGGATATACGTTCACGTACCTTGGGGTCGAAGTTGAAGACCTGATCAGGCCTAAGCGGACACTCGAGACCGCACTTGCAGGTCCCCGCTGTCGTCAGGTACTCCTTCAGCTGATCCAGCGAACCCAGCGCTGTACTGCTTGGACTGTAACAGAATGAATGATTCGCTAAATCAGGGAGTAATCATGTAATTATAGGGGATGAAACTTATTTATCTGTACCCCCCCCCCCTTTTTAATGCGGTATTACATACTTAGTCATACCATAAGTCGTGCACTCTAATTGACCCCGGGGGGGATTTTATTTGAGTATACACTCCTGGCAGCAAAGACAATAAAGCTGATGTATTGTAATTCACAGACTCGACAGGGTAGATGAGGCTGGTATATTAACTGGAGATATTGTGGCTTGATGCAGGGTCGAACTGCGGTTTGGGGACGTTTGCCATAGAGGAGAAGAAAGGGTAGGAGAAGTCGAACAAGAAGAGGAGCTAGTTAAGCGGAGATTGGAGGGGGTAAGGGAAGTTAAGGCAAACCTCAGCTGGACGGGGAGAGCAAAGGGATGAATATGGCTGATAAAGCAGGTAGGTATACGGGGGGTGAGTAGGGTGGTTGAGAGGGGTAGAGAGACCGTTGCTTGTATATTGATTACCCGCGGGGGCAGAACCTCGCCAGAGACAGAGACTTGTTTCGAGGTACTTTACAGCTTCCTAAACTAATAACCCCAGGCGCTTCGTCCCGGTATTATACCCCGAGCTCTACCACGGGAGACTCATCCCCTACAGCAACGACGTCCCCGTCGATAATTATTACCCAAGATAATAAAACATCGAAGTTGAATTGTGATCAGCTTCAACTGCCTCTCTTTCCAATCGCCGCTCACAATTTATCATCTCTCCATTCCCTCCATATTGTCCGTTATACTATCTTTTTCCCTCCCGAGAATTTTCCATCCCTCGAGGGTCACCCCTTCGGTTGGAAAGTTAATTTCTATTGGATTCAATTTACCAGCGAGCTCCCAGGGTGCTCCTCTGCGTTCAATTGAAGATTCAAGTACGCCGGAGAAATGGATTAAGAGGGTAAACATCGCGCGGTTCTGCAGCAGCGAAGAGATCGCGGGAGGGTGCGTTCGTCGGTAAGGTAGAGCGAACGGATTTAAAAAGAAAAAGAACAATGGAATATGAAGGATAAAGGAAAAAATACTTTCTACCTCGCGGTTCAAGTTTTGGACTGCAGGGTTCCTCGCTTGGAAACAGTCTGCTTTTCGGGATCCCAAAATGCAAAGCGTTCCCCCCATGCATAAAAATATCAGCGTTCAGTAAGACCGTGCCGAGCGATGGATCTCTCCCTCGAGTTAAGGGCAGAAGGAAAAGGGCGAACGCCCAAGAGGACGGGATAGGCTTTGGGTTCCCTTTGAGGGTGAAGTTTATCTCGTAGATAATACAAGAACGGCGTGCCCTGCCGACGCAACCCATTTCTGCCGCGCAAGCAACCCGCAACCGAATCTGAATACAGCTGTGATTCCATAAATAACGCGCGGGACCGCGAGGCCACGGCATCCACTTTCGAGAGAATGGGAGTCGAGAGGTATGCGCGATGAATTATATTTAGGAAGGGCTGCCTAAGCTGCTTGTCCTCGTAAAGTAGTCGAGCAACTATACAGCCAGCCAGCCAGCCAACCAGTCGGCCTGCCAAAGAGCCAAGCCCAGCCATCCAGCAGCCAGCCACCCTTTTTCCCTTAGCATCCCTTATTCCATCGCTGCCACGAATACCTACCACTATACTGTCCTACCGCCCTTTTCCTTTTCCATTCCCTCAAAGACACCCTGGCAGACCCCCACCCAAAATTATGTAATCATCCTTGTTCCCAGACAACGTGGCTCGGCATGATTTTCCTTCCGACGACCATCTTTCTTCACCCTCTTCTAAAGACGCTCACTTAACGTCCTTCATTAAGATATTACCAAGGTACCTTCTTGAAAGCCCAAGGGCCACCCCGACACGACTGTTCTCAAACTCATTTTTTCCTTTCTACACTCTCCTCCTAATCGTCCGGAAGTCTATCGTTATCCTGCAAAATACCACTCTCGTAGAAAGCCAGTTGAATGGACACAAACTCCGTACACAAGTATGCCTATACCAATCGTATGGAAAGTTCAAGAAACCCATAAGTGATTTACCGTTTGGCACACTAACGTATTCGCCAGTTATCCACTCGCTTATAGAAACTCATGACGACTAATGTCAACGTTATAAAATAATCGATAGAGCCAATTGCCATTTACACAAGAGACTATACCCATAGCAGTCTATCGCTTGTGTACGATTGGCTCGCGGTACTCGCCCTTATGACATTTCGTAATGCCCGAGACTTGGAATAGCTCCATTAGAATTCGCACTGGCAATTCGCAAAAGGTTACTCCACGGTGTGAAATAATTACAGCCCGATTTCGAATACTATTCGAAAGTATCAAATGCTGCCGTGTATATGTATAAAAGACAACACACTACCTCTAAGATATTATAGGCGGTACCTGGTATTATAAAGTTAACTCAATCGGCATACCTATAAGTTTCTTTCCAGCTCGCAAGACATGACATTACAACGGCTGGGTTCCCACAACCTCTGACTGACACCCGCGTCTGCCATACACTGCGACTGGAAATATGCTGCTAGCACGTGGACTATACTTATCCTCAATCTCTATCGACATTCGTTTACCTTTTGTATACGTTTTTAGAGCGTCCCGCGAGCGCAATACGGCATTGCGTGACATTTACGCTATACATGTCCACCCGTATTTGCCAACGTTTCTGTTACGAAATCTGGGATAGTAGATACACAGAGTTATTCGCGTCAAAGGCACTACACCTTGAGTTAGCCTGTCCATTTGATGTATATGGTGGGACAATCCATCTTCAGGCAGTACTTTTGTACGTGAACAATTCTAGATACAATTTTATTTACTCTCAACTACGTAAGAGTTCTTATTGAACGACGATGAACATTGATATAAATAAAAATTGACTCTTTTTCTTTTTTAAGACACAAAGTTATGACCAACCCACTATATACCGATTACGTCCAAGCGCATCGCGCTTCGTCGAGTGAAACGTCTTCTTCGTCGGACTCGCGACACACGTTATCAAACCTCCTCTCTCTGTTCAACGAGCTCGTAAACCCGAATGACATTTGAAAAGTCCAGATAGTCCTTAATCCGCTGACTCGCAAAGTTTTACTGCCAACTTTAGAACGCCGGAAATTGCATCGTCAGGTCGTGCCAGACGTAACCTTTTCCATTGGTCTTTACGCTTGTGTAAATAAAAAAATGAATGCCCGTATTTATTACCTTTTATAACCGAGGAAACAAAACGAACAGACAACCCATCGTCGTTTCCCGTGAGCCATAAAATACGTATGTAAATATCGAATTATTTTCTAAACTGTCTATACCCAACCTTTTTACGTCATCCAAAGAGATAGGAAAAATCCATACCATTTATCGTCATCGTCATCGTCACATTATCTTCGCAGCACCAGTCAAATCTCCCCGCGGTTGACACATTTGTATCGAAATTGTCGCATAAAGTATTCGACGTTAAACGCTTCAATACGACCGATAACGCCTTTAACGGCCAGAAGCCAAACGACGAAACGATACTAGGCCGCGCAGTGCGGTACGATACGGCAATGGCAAAACCGCGTTACTTTATTGGGAAAATACTTATTGTCGGATGTAACGAGAGCACCATAAACCTTATGCTGAATCAGTCAACAAGTAAATACACTATAGTTTGCTTGTTCAATTATGTGGGGATCTAATATACGGGTGTCTGTGAGAATTCTATCCTATGACTAATTGTAAGTACAGCATAGGTATATACATATAT
Source organism: Calameuta pygmaea (assembly GCA_031762395.1). NCBI lineage: Eukaryota > Metazoa > Arthropoda > Insecta > Hymenoptera > Cephidae > Calameuta > Calameuta pygmaea. Next base: position 290,058 of record JASANN010000036.1, on the reverse strand, counting down.
ATACGTTCGACTACTTTTAATATAAAGATGATGGACTTATGTGGAAAATTAGAGCGCTCCGCCTGCGGATACGATAAGTAATCTTTATGTGAGACGTAGCAGTGAGATTGCGATGGAAACATATATTACGCAAAGAAAAAAAAAAAAACCGGTCCAGGTTGCCCAGCGCTGCAAACGAGGCGCGAACAAGGCGAGGCGAGACGTTCTTGAAAACTGAGGTGAAATTCAAGAGCAGATTGGCGCTGAAGCTTGACAAGGTGTGCCAGATTTATTAATTAACGAAGACTGGATCGAACGTTTCGTCGGATGTCGTACGATAACGAGGCATGGTATTAAATACCTATCACTGTAGGATATTATAGGGATAATAAAAAAAATGTGCCCATAAATCATTCAAAGTGTACAAAAATTTCACATAATCTACTGCTATTGACGTAGAGTCGCTTGCCCGCAGAGATATGAGCTGAAATTCCAATTGAAATTACCCTGTAATTCACACGCATTCCGAAGGACAGCGCTCGCCGATATAATTAGCAATCAAAAGCAAATTTACGGGAGTCATAATTTACGTGGTAGCATGGAAACTGCGCCTGACTGTAAGTCGCTACGATAAATACCCGAATGAATATACGATAAAATGTAACCGGGAGAGAGGGGCGGGGGGCCGCAACGGAAAACCGCAAAGATCCGCATTGTAGACTCGAGTGACGTTGCGATAAAGTAAATGGACGTAAATGGGAAAATTTCAGTATTTACATGAAAACACTATATACGCGTATATAAGGACATTGAAGGAATCCCATCCTCAGTTAGATAATACGGAGTTATAAAAATTGTACGACAATATTGTTCTTCGTTTCCGTAAGGATTTAGATGTAAAAATAAAGTACAAAAATTGTACCCCAAGCAGATCATGTAGGATCTTTAGGATAAAGAGAGAAAATTTCATCGCGTTTCATACTGTCGTATACATAATGACGAAACCCGTCGATGAAATGATGTCTGTCAAAGAGGGAAAATACGTAGAAGGAGAACGGTTTCTCAAGTGGAACAATTTCCTAAGTTGGATCGCGCGTAGATTGCAGTCATTAGCCGTCATAAAATTTACGGTAATCGTAATGCGGTAACGCGGAAGCTGATATCCCACTGCAAAGGCAATATAACGTTAACCTGGGGTATACAGAATGACGATGCACATATAGCGTGTTTATGAATACATTGTGTGTATATATATGTATACACGCATACAAAGTATGACGGCCGACCGATGTGCAACGTTTTTATACAGTGCACATCCATATATGTAGGTGCATCTGATCTGAATTAGAAAGTCCCCGTTACACTTTCCCCCAATCGTTTGGAAAGTTCAGATTTTATAATAGCGACAATAATGACACAAGGTTATTTGGATCTCTGGTACGTATATACATCTAGTTATGCTGAATATTAATATTTAGTTATACGCGCTATTATGGCATATGTAATATTTTCCAAGTATCAAATACAGTAAGTGACGTACACAGTACGCGAATGGACACTGCACTTGAAGCTATAACCGTTTTATTTTATTATCCTGTAATACCATTTGCGTTAGTAAAAAAAAATAATTTAACCTTGGTAGCTTTTAGAAGTGCCCATAAACTATTAATGGTCTAACGTATCGATATACATAATTTACCAGCGTGTACAATATATAATGGAAAACAATGGATGACAGCTTAATTAATCCCGAGGTCTCTACGTATCCCCATTCCTGTACGGTAAACTCTGTGCTCCTTTATTGACCAAGCACCGTTCGATCGGCAACTTTCTCTATCGAGTGACAGTCGCGCGATTATCCGCAGCCGCGATTCTCCCGCACGAATCTAATCGGGACAAGTATAGACAGGCACTAGATAAGTTATAGAGTTCATTCAAGTTTTCTGATCGACGGTTCCGGTACGGAGCGTGAGAACCTCACGATCGTCGCCTTTATAGTACAGACGTAACGTATATAGGGATATACTGAATATGCGAAGACTGACGATACAAGTATAACACAAAATAAATATTGGAGTGGAGTATTTATTTATATAATTAAAAAAATAATTACTTTCGATTAATTTTCAAGGGTCTGGAAAATCCCAGGTATATATGTATATTCCAGTTGATATATTTATTTGTGTGTTGGGTCATCGAATTTTGCGGAATGCCATTCAGAGTTTGGCGCAACGTAAATTTCTACCCGATGCATTAATCCGTCAAATAAATTTTAACAAGAGCGAATATTGCCGGTTTCCCTGTAGATAATAGAGACATAGTTATTCAAAATGAAGAAAGCAAACAGAGCCAATTTGAATGCGATTCGCAAAATGAAGCTCCCCTCGCTTTCATGAAAATAACTTTATAGAATTCGGAATGCTTGATATATTTTTTATCCAGTCATTTCAATAGTATATTTCAAATATTCGTATGCGCATTGGATCTGACTTTTATATATACACATATGGCGGCATTCAGCATACTTTTACCTATATCGATATGAAACTCGTCAAAAACGATCCACATCGAATCCGATAAACTTTTCTCTCGTATAAAGACTGATACCCAACCTAACATATATTGCAATCGAAGCTACTCACTGCATGGTAATTACCAGTATCAATACATCCATTCATAAATATCTAAAATTGTAAATTTTGTCCAGCAATCATAACTGTGAAGGCACTCAATTATTTGTAAAGTCCGATTGGAACATACGACAAACGTAACGTAACAGAATCCACCTTGCCTTATTTCTTGGTTTTTTTTTTAAATTTTTTAATTTTTATTTTTTTTCTTACTTCTGTTACACGAGAGTAATAATCAGCTGACTCCCATTTATACGTATCCTTAACTGTTTTATAGGCATTCATATACGCAGCGTATATTATTGACTTGCATTATTGATTTATCATTTAGTACACTCCGTAAGTGCATTCGCGCTCTTAAACTCACTACACGCGTGTATATGCATTTAATTGAGGTTAACTGCTTATTTGCAGCGTTACATTATGGTTTCTTGTTTGTCGGTAATATCGGGACGTTGGGGGGAGGGAAGAGGGGGGTGCATATAAACCAACGTAACATGCATATAGGATCAATATTATGTCTGCAACGTGTATTGACATGTGGACCAAGTATAATGCATGCTTTGCATCGGTACCGAGAAAATGCACCGTAACAACATAAATCCGATACCCCCGTGCGAAATGGCAGTTGATATCGTAAAAATTGCAATCGCACCAGATGACAAGATAAGGCTAATTAATGTTGCAACCATGAATCTTCTATGTGTGGTAGGAAGAAAAAAAAATCAATTAACGCCCAGTTCCGACGATATTAATTGACTCGATAATTATTCACGTATTATACCACCTTGGAAACACTTATCGAACAAAGTGCTAGGCAAATCGTTATGCGCACTGTAGTATTACTTGGCTCTTCAATAAATTAGCTGTGATATAACAGGTAGCACTATGCTATAGCACCATCGCTTAAACCAGACTATGGAAATGAACCTGTCCTCGAGTGAGCCGCTTATCGGATTCAGCTATATCGCAGTTGGTTCCCGTTACATAGAAAATGAATTTTCGTTTGAGCGAGAATTCAAAATTATGGCAATCGTTGTAGCGAGAACGAATGAACGTGAGACACGTTCGTGTGGTTGTGGAGGAAATCCATACAAAAAAATATTGATAACGATCGTCGAAAGATAAAAAAAGCCGGTTGTTGACTCCCAGTCTAGAATCGTTATCGCAAGGTCATATAACGAAGCATACGGGGATATAGATAATTTAAGATAGCTACACAGAAATTATAATAGCCTCCAAATTATTAAAACCATCGTTCAAACTTGCTATTCGACGTACATCGACGACGAGCAATTTCCTGTGTGTATCCCGATGCGATAGAGTCTGGTCAGAAATGCAGAGCACATGGGCGCGACGCAATGAAACGGATGACTAGGGGGAGGGGGGGAGGGGCAGAAAACGAAGTGCACGTGAAATTGAGTTATCGTCGATATTGGATCGGAACGAAACAAAAGGTAGTAACGGAAAGGCGACATTTCTCTAGAGGGGAAAAGTAGTATACTTGTCGAGCCAGACAAGTATCTTCTACTTTTCTAGTCGGATCATTTCTCCAACGTTAACTCTCAATTGTATATATACATATATATATATATATACGTAAACTCTGTATATACATATATCGTATATCCAGATAATATCCCAGGCAGATCACCCTTATAAAAATCCAATAGTCCCACAATCTACTCGCGTTACCATAAGTCTAATATATTTGACGGCGCAAAGTTATACCCTGGAAACAGCAAATATCCCATATATCGTTTCTCACGGAGAAAGTAAAATACACGGCGGCGAGCGTAAGTACGATAATTTACATTCCCCAGGTCATACGTGCTCGACGATGGAGTCTCGTACGACCGCCGTGAGGTATGCATGCATGCCTCCACATATGTACCACGTGCAAGTAAATACAACCACGAGCCTGTCCTCCGTTCACAGTCAATTAATGCACACTCGTTTCACAGAGAGCAGATCGACAAGCATTCGCAATCGTTCGGAGGAATATCCTATATCACAAGCCGGGGTATCTGATCCTCACGACAACGACAACAGGTCCTTCGACTTGACCGACCTTCGATAAACGAAGAAGATCTTGTCGACCTCGGGCGCGTTGAAGCACCCTGAAAAAGTCAAGTACGCCAAAGCAGAAGAACCCTGAGAGGAATCCCAGTAAAGATATACGGGGTATCGCTTTTCTTTGGATGATCTTGCTGCTTCCTTTTGCCCAGCCATATCTTGCCCCTTGTACCGATGGAGAATGACAAGGTACGCGCGTAGCAATGTACTCTGGCTAAACGTACCGTAGCGCATACATACGCTAAATAGCAGCCTGTTCCGTATGTCGACAAGAGCATTGTGTAGTACCTACCAAGGAGTATATCCAGATCGGTTACAGGGTAGATTCCATGTGTTCCAAAGGATCTTGATCTTACTCGCAGATCAGACTCATCCACGAGCTGGATAAACGGGTATTAAGTTAACGCAGTGTAACTCATACGAGAACTACACGCTTACTGAACATACTGACGTGACATGTGCTCACCCGTCACGTTCTCCATTACCGGATCTCTCAGTCAGGTTCGGCGGGGTCAGCATTCAGGCTTAACTGCCCGACGTGGACCTTTGAGGGTAGTCAACCCTTACCAAATAGGGTTGCCAGACTGTTACGAACTTCGTATTAGCTATTGGATCGATACTCATTTTCTCGTGGGATTTTCAATGTCAGACATTGCACTCGATCTCGATGTATACTATAGCTTAGTGTGATGGAAAAAAAAAACAATTTAAAGTTACGTGTTCGGATTGCAGATAATAAGATCGCATACCGATGGCAAGTTTTCTTTTTCGATCGTCCATAAGAATAATATGCTAAGTTCTCTTCACTGCTCGACTATAACAAACCATTGTGAATAATGCTACCGTGATAATTTGTCAAGCACTGTTCTTGTGAAAATTACACAAAATGGCAGTCAAGCTGGTCGACCTTGAATGCCCCGCAATTACGTGTCTGCCGCAAATAAACAGAAACGCGATGCATGCATGACATGCTCGTATGTACTTCGTGTAAATGCATGCCGAGCTCGTACGAGCACATACGACCGTCTAGATACAGCAGTGCGTTATCCTGGACATATGAGTTTTTTTGCATATTACTATACATGGGTATGCATATATATATACACATATATGTGTAGGAGTGATTAAAAAAAAGGTGGAGAGGCAAAGAGACCAGTTGAAAATCTACGTTAAAAAACAGCCTTAATACAACCTCACTAAATTTGACTACCCCGTACCGTAAGGGGCGCACATAAAATTTGAAACACCCATTAAAATACCCATTATTCACACGTCGTTGGGCATGCTCCAAAATTTGAGTGCATCATCAGCGACTGAACGAGGGATGGAAAATTGAATTAAACGGGGGAAAAAAAATATTAAATCATTAACGAACCTTTCGCACGGTTTCGCATGTCTCTGTAAAATTACCGAGCGGGTGCATGTGTACCTGTGAAATACAGGAAATGCTTATGAGTCATATAGGCGCACTGTTTGTATATCTATACAGTTGCCGGAAGGACCGGATTCGCTACTGCTTCGTTAATTATGATTGATAACGCTCAGTAGTACGTTATCAAACTGTTACATAGTCATAGCCACACTATGTATATGCGGCTACAAGCATAACAAGGTACAGTAACTCATAAGCTATACTCACTATCTTACAAACAATATATATAAACGCATATTAGTTGTAACGTATTTTCTTAACTCGACACCGATAACGAAAATCCGAGAACTAAGCTACGTCATCTGCGGCCGTCCACCCTTCGTCAATACATCCGCATGCCAGGCGGACGGTGGCCAATTAATTTTTCGACCGGGAACTGACGAGCCGGAATGATCTGGGAGTCGAGCTGGAACAGCCTCAAGTCCGCCAATACGAGAGCTCTGACGTAACCTATCAGAAGAGACGATAGCCTTACGGATCCTGTAGATTTTTGAGGACGCGTAAAATCAGCAAACGCAACTGGATGCACTTTGCCTCTCTCCAGCGAGACGTCGCTAGCTCAGCCGAATCTCTATCGGTCCGTGGAGACGTCATCGAAGGGAGCCAGAAAGTGAAAACGTTATCCGAATCGGTAGCTGGTGACCATGATTAAAAAAATCCACGTCACACAGTATACGAGCAAAAGTCAAGAGCTAAAGTCACTTCCAAGTGCAAGAGACGTCATTAGACCACAAAGGAGATTTCATCGGTGGCACTGAATTGGCATTCGTCAGAAATTCCCATTATTCAAATCAATTCTTATATACGCACGAAAATATACGCACGCTCCCCATCATCCCTGGCGTTAATTGCTATCCGCATATTGACGCGATACGTCACATGGATTTCGTACTTATATATAGTACGTACTGGCTCGAGAATGCGAATCATTAATATTAATTTACACCGAGCACGAACGTGCCGACGATAATTCACGTTACGCGCTACGTGTCAAGCCAGACTCGTCTCGAAGCGCGCATTAAAGCAAACAAAACGTCTTAGACGAAGTGCCATAATTAAAAGGCGCCTAATTATTCCATTTTATCCTCGTACCGTCCCGACGCCGCGTCTATACGACTGACGTCCATTTGTTCAATTGTCGGACTAACAGCTGATTGATGAACCGTGAATGAAGTATCAAAGGCACTCCGATACTTGAGCACATCGCGAAGCTACATACCTCAAATAAATTCTGTAGCCAAATGCTTTTTATACGCGAATCAAATTTGTCCCCCTGTATATAGTACGCATACCGTGCTCAATACTCCATATGTAGTCGCCTCGAGTTTGCGCTTGGCACGAACTTAATAAAAAGAAAATAAAAAGAAAGTAGTTCGACGTTTATATCACCGACAGCCGGATGAGTTAGGATAAAATTTGACCATGTTAGCCTCGCTGCTAATCTCATGTTAACTTATTCAACGGCAGTCTTTAATTTCAGTGGAAATTTCAGCCGTTAAGTGCTCGTAATAACACAGTGAAATATCTTTATTCGCGGATGAAAACTAACGTGAGCGTATATAACGAAGAAGTACAAGCCCGTTCGAAAGTTATTCCCGCTTCAATTTCCAAGTGTTGAACACGATGTTATTTTCGTAGGTAGCCAAGCAAGTAATTTCAATAAAGAAATCTTGATACCCATAAGAATCTCGTATTACCATCTGTCCATTGAATAAAAACCAATCGTCCCGTTATACCTTCCCTCTCTTTATTCCACGCTTTTACTTATGTTACGCCGTTGCTAAAAAGAGATGAAAAAACTTTAGTCATCCTTTCGCTAACGATAAAAAGGAAAGGACTATCGACATTCAACGCTAATGAAGTTGCGCCGTTTCCACAGAGAGAACAAATTGAATGCCAGAAATATTGCACAATCACTTAGAAATCGAATGCCTCCCAGCATCCAAACGCAATCTCACTCTCGCGCGACTTTATGATTCACGACGTACGGTATCCGAAGAATCCAATACATTTCTATTAATATATCCAACATCGTCACTTGCTCTACGAGTCATTACTCAAATCTCAGCTAACTTACATACTAAACGTGTCTCCCGATGTTTCCGCCTCTATAATTAATAATTTCTATTCAGCAGCACGAACGCCGCGTACAGTACAGAGCGAGAAAGGAAACACAGGAAAATATTAAATAATCGTAAAACAATCTCGTGGGACTTTGACTCTTGGAGTTTGCTGCAAAGGAATCATAAATCTCGACTAGGCAGTGACCAGAGGACGGATGATAGGCTCGTTATGAAAACTTCTCTCGCGCTGAACTGGAACAAAAGAAGCAAAATAGGCTGTTGCTGGCAACTATATATGCATATGGATTAAGAGGCTCCACATCTCAGCGTCACATAATATACATACGTGAATATATATCTATATAGGTACTATACGGTACAGTAGGTTCGTCTGTCCATCTTTCCATCCGTCAGAATATATATATATACGTATATGTATATAAACACATATACAGTAATAGCCCATACTCGTTTCGAGTTGGTATCTACGTAATCCCACTGGCGCGCAAGCAAATCATGTTTATTCAAGAACGTGTATCCATAGTAATAGAGGGCTCATTGTGCGCCGAGTTGCGTATCAGCGTAGATATCGCAAGGGGCTGGGATCCTGAAGGTACGACGTACTACGTGTATTCAACGTCTCGATGCATCCACGATGGATCTCGAAGCGGAACGAGAAACACCTGGCTATCCTGCCCCGGCTTGTTTCGATTCTTCGTACTGGGTCCCCTATCTGCATCGAGCAACTTCGGCATGACCCCGGTGGCACCTTGCGCTATATTAATTTTGGACTTTCACCCGTGAGACAGAGAGACACATTCGTCCCCTTAATCACGTTGGTCGATCGAAGATCCGTAACGATTCTCGTCATCCATATAACCTAACCTTGAATCGTAGTTCCAAGTGCATAGGAGAAAAAAAAGAAAAAAAATGTTAAGCCTCCGCTGCTATGTGCGCAACTTGCGGCTTAAGCCGGAAAGTCAATCCGATGGCACAGCGACGAGACTGGTATGTCGTTTAGCGAGTAACGTGGGCGTATTTGTGTATGCACCGGTAAGATGAGGAGATATCGGTGTGTGTACTTGAAAAGGATTATTCGGACAGAGTTGAAGCTGCGGAGCTGTACGGTACCGAGATAGTAGGTACGTAGCGCGTATGCACCTCGAACAATGCATATTCATGAACCGCTGTGCATATTTACGAGCGCCGGTTCAGAAGGATTCACAGTGCAACTTTATAACGTTTCAACGGGGAGGCGAGGGCTCCTTCGTGTAGGGAATGTAGCATTGAACTCGTGAGTACAGTGCCGGCATTGCCTGTATAGTTTAAGCATCGATCGAGAGGAGTGACGTATAGGAACCTACTGCACGTACTCCCCCTCCTATCTGCATGCCTAACGTTAGGTACACGTAAGGTGAGAATGGAGTGACTGAGGATAAAAAAAATTTTATCTATCGAGACTATACTATATGGCCATAATCAATCTCCTACCAAGGTACGTGTGGCACTATCTATTATATCGGGTGGCCCAAGGAACAATGAATATTTATAACGTACACAAAAAAAAAAGCACGAGACAAATGGAACAGATTGGTTTCCGGCAGACCGAATAGCGTTGACGAGGTGGCAGCTGCATCGGGCAGCCGATCCAATGTTTGTCAAAGAAGGCAGGAAACGCTCGCGCCTGTTAATAACCCAATTAAAATGGACAGGAAGTGTACCCACACTTCATGGACATTGGTGCACTGGTACACAGATACCTCCAATACGTCTCCAAGTTACGTGACTAATCAAGCGTACCATCGTATTCCACGTATGCTAGTCTATCGGTTCTTTTTTTTTTTTTTTTAATGACTCTGGCAAGGTACGTAACAACACGTGGAGGAAAGCGTGAGAGCCATTGGACTATATGCAAACGACACTTCTCTGTAATCCAAAGTGTCCCTGCATATCGCGCCCCACGCGATTCCCTCCGACATGAGGTTGCTTCGATCATGGGATCTGCTGGGTTTGCAAGGTAACGATACGAGCCAAGCGCCAGACTAACCGAATGCCTCTTGACCCAGGAGCCTCGATCAGATATTGTGTCTTCAGACCGATATGTGCCAGGCGCCTTGCCCGATTAACTGACTAACCAAGGTAGTCCTGACTCTCGACTTGACTAGGACTGAGATGAACATTGCGATTCTCTCTACCACCGATTCGCATCCCTTCTCTGGGTAACAATTGACGTTTACGGACAGTTAAGGCTGATTCCTTGGTTAGTAATGACATTAGACAAGCAGTATTCAGATTGTTAGATGCATATTACGTCAATAACAATAATCAGCGTATATGTGTATCTGAGGTATGCGATGATTACGAGATCCTTCACGACGGTCAGAGTCTAATGCGTGGAATGAAGATCGTGAAGATTCTTGTCTTTGTTAATTTATCTCTGGCCTCATTTCGTCGACATGCTCCTCCTCTTTATAATCAGAGGAAATCATGGCTGAATCCTATGTAGTAGTTGCTTTACGATCTCAATCGCCTTGATATCACAATCCATTACGAATGGACAAATCATAGATTCGCTATCGAGAGAAAGAAAGATTAACGAGCTTCTTTGAGCCGCAGCATCCAGCACAGCTGCTCCCTTCGTAGCTCTACGTCTCGGTTATCCGAGGATTCGTATACGCTCGCAAAGCGATATCGGAGCCAGTCTCGTTCGTTTCGCTTCAACGAAGTAGAGAAACAGCTTAAATTTGAAATATTCGATGAACTATCTGTCTATCGCAAATCGAAGTGCTTCATGTTTCATTGGCTATTAGATTTTACGATCCAGTTTAATGTTTCGCCAATCGTACATAATGCCAGTCTATCTTAGAACGGACAATCCTCTATAGTCCATTCGCGATAATTCACATTAATTTATATTGCACGTTGCTCCATGCAATTTTTCGTGTCTCACAATCTAATGGAGGTTATACCGTGCAAAATGGATGTGACGAACGAATACCAGTTTGGTATACGTCGAATCCCGTGGAAAAGATTAATCTAACGAAAAGACCGTAATGACGAAAGACGTTAACGATAATTACTTAATTTCGTAGCAAGGTCACCCCTCGTGTAATTGCGTTTAATTGCGACGGAAGGAACAAGCGTAGAGACCACGCAAGAGCGCTCTCGGTAATCTTGTGATTCTATATGTGTTTGACAGTGTCTTCAGTTTTTTAAATAGTCCTTTAATTTTTTTTCTCAAGCATATTAATCGACAGCGATTTAATCGATACGCTCGCATCCGGTTTAATACAGTGGTTAAATTGAAAGAAATCCCGAGCGAATTAAGCAGCACTCGATAAGAAGCACGCACTGGATATTCAATGGTACGAAATAATAATACCGATACGAAAAACCGAATAGAGACTAGAAATCTAATTTCATTGTAATACCTTCAGGGCCGTAATATAAGGGCACAGAGTCCACCATTATCCAATCTACGGGATAAAGTACCAAAAGTATCCTTGAACGGTGGTTATTAAACGTGGTATGAGTAATGTATTAATTATCGATGTTAACCACTCGTGACGAGAGGATTCACGATCGTAATCCGACGTGGCCATTAAGGTTTAATAATGCCTCTCAGCCTACATTACAGATACCTTCACTTGTCGCGTATCCACTGAGCGAGATCCATCATCAGGCCTCAATTAGTCGCCGAAAGGTATGAGAGATGAGTTCTTTGGGGTCTTACCTGTAACAAAAAAAGATATTAGATTACCTTATGTACTTTGGACAAGTATATTACTCTGGGATATACACGAAAAATTTATACCGGAAATTGTGTCGATTTAGAACATGAGAACTCGTCATTTTATCACCCATCAAAAATACAGTTTTAAAATTATATATCGCTATCACCGTGATAGTCACTTTCTCATAATAACTCAATAGCACTTCGTGTATGGGTACGTGATTGTTCATATGGAAAAAAAAAAATGTTTCATCTCCTGAGCTACAACGTCACGCAAACCAGAAAAAGATTTTCGACTCAATTCTCTATTATCTGACTATTCGCTCTCCATTCTACATTTCTGAAATTTCATGCCGACCACGAGCACCAAGTGAGAACTGCTCGAGTGGCTCGAATTTCGCGATGCATGTCCTGTTCCCATAGATATCGCGGCTAAATGTGGGCGTGTTCGTGGTTATTAAGTTAGTTTAACAAGGAACGAGAGTTGGATAGTGGTTTAGGGCGAAAGCAAAGGGCCGAAGCGCTTTAGACTCCGCAATAGCCAGGTGCATTTAGCTATATGATACATATAGATATATAGATGGACGTATAATGCACGACTGAAGGCAGATCGCGTGTGCGCTTCTAATACAGTAGTTGTTTGCGCTGGTGGATTCGCGCGAGAAATCGAATATACTATATATATGTATACGTGTGGATGGAAACTGGTCTAGTTCAAGGATTTCGAAATTCAATCGAATCTATGTATAATCCCTTTGGCTCGAATTTCTATAGAAACAGTTGATTGAAAGTTATTCGTGCATAATATACCTACTCGATATAGTATGCACCACCCTCGTAACTGCAATCTGGATTGAGTGACGACATGCAAAAAATTTAATCAATAGTTCACTCGAGTAGGTAGTAAATAATTTTTCGAAATATCCCACTGTACGAAAATCTGCTGTTTTACTATTACTGTGAATACGAAAAATTTTTCTTCTGTTTCCACTTTCGTTCAGTCTGATCTCTCGGTCGAGCATTTTCTTCGTTGTGGTACAGAGAACGAACGAGATGCTCTTCCTTTTACCGAAAAAGGGATGTACGTACTCGAGGTCGACGAGGATTCGTGGTCGAGCGAGAGTCCTCTCTTTTTATCGAAAATACTGGAATTGGAGTCACGAGCTGGTAGATCCTCTGTATATATATGCACGAAGTAGATAGTCGATTTTACAAGCCGCCAAGCGGAAACAGAACCGCGGGCGTACGAGACAACTGTTTTTAGCTTTCTGACCGGGCAAAAGCAGAAGCAGCCGAAAACGGCAGGTATGTAAATTAGGCAGTGTGAGTAAAAAGCATGTACATTACGGATTCAGCTGCTGTCAACCGGGACAAACAGGACCGCCAAAAAAAACAAGGCGGGTAGCATAAATTACGTAACTTCCGTTTGGAAAGTTGAAGTAGGTGCGCGCGGGGTTATACGTGTGGCGGTCGACAAGGGTGTTGAGAATATTTTGCTACAAAGGACGAGGGGTTGATAAGAAAGAAATATTAGGGGAACAAAAATGAATTAGCCACGTGATCGAGAGTGCGATGACCTGATAAGAGTCGGTCGTATAAAAACGTAATATCGGGAAATAAAAATGTAAAGCAGTGCTATTTAAACGCCTGTAACCACCCAAACCTACTGTGCGAGGGTCGTGTTATGGGGATTCGATATTAACGAAAACAAGAAAAAAAAGGAGGAAGGGGTCGCTACCGCGTACGGTAAGATCGCGTGAGATATTGGGAGTTTCCTTCACAATGACTCATAAAACACGAGGGAAAGTAAACGAGTCTTACTTCATTTCTACACGTGCGACGTGGCGGGAGGACGTTAATTTTTTTCTCTCCATCATCCCGATTTTCCCTCTGTTGGTATTTTTATCAAAATATTTTTTTTCTCTTCGCGGTCCCATCGATGCGTCTATTAATAGAGCCGATATTGATCCTATAAAGAATTTTATTGAAGCGCCTCGGGTATTCAATATTCTCGGCTATTCAAACACAAGCATCGCTGCCTATATAGACACTTAAGCCTTTAGCATCATCCAAAGCTCATAATTAGTCAGACTCTATACTATCCATTAATCTCCTAGCGAAAACCTGTTTTACCACGTGATACCTCGTAGCACGTACGAGACGTCATATAAATTTTTATCGTTACATAATTTCTTGAAGAATTGCGATAAAAATCGCGTAGACCAACGAGCTGGAAGATAACGCCATGACGCTGCATCGGAGCACAAATTAAATAGTTATCAAATGCGTCCATTGGCGCATGACAAGAGCGTTCAGTATTGGAGCGAAGGATTGCAGGCTCATTAGCCTCAGATACACTTGACAGGACAAAGCTAAATTCTCAAGCGTGACCCTGATACAGCACATTCGCCCACAAGGTACAACCTTGTCCCAGGTTTGCTGGTAAGAGATCACGAAACAGGGACAAGTTATGTAACGATCCGATAACGATTTACAGTCACCCCGTATATATATATATATATATATATGATCCCACTGACTTCTCTTCATCTGGAATAATGGAAAGCCCTATGCCAATGACTACCAGTTAGTCTTCGCCGGAGAAAAGGCGAGACTCGGCCAGGACGATCGGAATAGTTTATCGATCGATCCTTTAGTGGCGGGATCGATCGAAGAAATAACTCGGAGCGACAAGTTTTTTTCCCCTCGCCTGATACATCCCACGGAGAAGACACATTATGCGTGAGTCAAGGAAAAAAAAGTAAAAGGATACCAGGAGTGACGTTTCTATTTTTGTTAACAGCTCGGTCAAGGATCGATTCCACTGTGTGTGTGTAGATCTATATAGACATATAGTGTTTTTTGTAATGATAATCAATTTTTTTAAAAACGTGTTCATTATATTCTACAAACGAGTCGAATCGTTTGCCATTTAGAGCGTAACAGAGAGATCGCACGTACCGTATAGCCATGTGATACGTGTGTAAAGTGAAGCAATTAGCTGCGTGAAATTTACAACTTTCAATAACGTCAAGTAACATCAATAAGATCTTGTAAGAGTCGATTTTAATTCGATTTCAATTATCTATCGATACGAAAGTTTGATTGGTTCACGCTTCACGGCTTACTCGTACAGTTAAAAAGGACAAATAACATTCCTTGATAGAACCTGAGGGACGTGTTCCGGTTCTTGCACGGTCGGTTCGAACCGGATGAAGAACTTGGCGGCTGAGACTGCGAGGCCTTTATTAGCCACTTGAAATTCTGGTTTTATTGGTTAACCACCACCTCGGCAACCATCCACCACTCCTTTCCACTTCCTTTACGCTTTTCATTCTCTTCGATTGGAATCTCACGTTCTCGCTCTCGTTAAACAAGAATCACGGTAGTATAATAAATTCTGGAGAGAAGGAATATACTTGGGAGGACCAAATGAAATATCGGGGCACTTTGTTGCCGCCGGTCGTCTCCGTGACATCCGGTAAAAAGCGTATCGCCGAATCCTTAAAAATTTACAATTTTATTCTTTTTTTTTTTCTTCAGCATTCTTTCCCTTCGATTAGAAATAAGGGCATTTGGGAATGATACGCCGAAACAAAAAGGAAAAACAATGCCGCTTTTAAATTGAAAATCGCTCGTACGGCATGATCGCATTTGAACGTAGGAAGGAGGATTCATTGTGAGGCTGCTTAACGACAGCGACTTTATTATCAGGTAGACAGCCATGAGATTGGCGCATTATCATTAGTAAGAGAGTTCAATCCGTTTGAGCCCCCGGGGTCCAAAGGTGCTGTAAACACGCTTAATTCTAATCCGTCGCGGCATATAGCGATATCCGTGAAGCAGGTTACGAATGAGCCCTAAGCAACGCAAGGGGAGGACTCTTTTGATGTGATAATTCGGTCTTTCGTTGGAAACATCTAAAGGACTACCAGACTGCGATTCCCCGCCATATTGCCCACGCAAAATCAGCTTCGAATATGTACAAACTTTTAATACTATATACATATAGTACTAAAGCATCGTAACCACCCCTAGCGAACATTCTTACCATGAACTAACTTTGACTTTGATTAATTGAAAAAAAAAAGCTTAAGACCCCTTCCAAGAATGCCCCCGATACCCTTAAATCTCATTCTCGGCGTAACGACATCCAATTCTGAAACCCAGTGAAGGTGAAATCTGTACATCCGCTTTGCGTCTGCTCTCCCTGTCTTCGACGAAAGCGACGACATTGAAAGTAGCCCGAGGACAAGGATAAGGATGAGCCGGTTCTAGAAAGTGGAGAGGGAACGCGAAAGGCTGTCTTGAAAAAGTGAGAAACAAAAAAGTCCCGTAGATGCCTGGCAGAATCCCAACTATATCATCCGCATCACCCGGCACACGTAAAGCGAACGCGGACATCTTTAAAACATGAGGCTGTATAAGTGTCCCCGGTCGTCTCTATGCGTATACGGGGTGTGTAAAGAGAATGCGAAAGGATAAAAAGAGAAATAGAGAGAGAGAGAGAAAGAGAGCGGGAGGGAGAAAGAGAGCGCGCCATAGAGATAAAGCATGAGCAATCGAGGCAAGACGCCTTCCCGGCGGAATGACGCGAACGTTTGAAGGGTAACGGAGGCGCGCGAGTTCACGATACTCGGTCGCTCGGCCGGGTCGAGACAATGAAAGGTCGACGAAGGTCGACAAAAGGACAAGAAACAGACAGGAGAAGACGGACAGACGCTCCTTGAAAACCAACCGAACGACGGACGGATTGTCCATATGGAACACACGAAGAACTCGTCTACTAGATAGATGCTGATAGTAATGCGAAAAAAGCTCATTAAATTATTACAACTATACATAGCATAAGTACCAGCTGGCTATAAAGGCGACACCCGTTACGTACTGTCTCAACCTTATATGTGACGTTAACCTGAACGCGTTAGTCATTCGACTATGTTAATTCGGTCATTTCTAAAATTAGGTACAACTCCTTCAAGGACTATGAAAACCATAAGAGAACTATGGGATCTCGAGTGACTCCCATATACGAGCACGATCTATTGAAATACATTGGTAGGTATATATGTATATTGAACAGGAAGTGAACAATCCCAGTTCTACCTATACGATCAGGATCCCCGGGAATATCCGGCATCGAAATTGAATTTCAATCAGATACAGAAGGAAAGGATACTAATGAGATCAAAAGTCTAGTACACGGAGTCGAAGATTGTGCTTCCTGTGAATAGACCTTTAATCTACATAGGAACCAAATGGCTGTAAATCATTTCTAAATTCCTAATACAGATCTTCCTCGTCCACCCCCAACCCCCTTCTCGTCCCTCTCTCACTCAGTACAGTTATTGTGCCCTTTCTCCAATGATAGCGAATTAATTTCCCCGTTTCCTTCAGGACTCTAATGAAGACAGAATAGCAGGGTAAAGGGGAGTGACGGGAAGGGGGACATTCAAGAAGAGCCCAAGGCTTCCGGAAAGGAATCGACTCTCAGCGAAACTCAATTTGGATGGGTGTCAGTTACCAAGGTAAGAATCCTCGTTGGCCATAATAATGGCTTGTCACCCAGACGATAAATCTCGTTGTATCAAGGGTGCCCTTACGGGTTAGTTGAAAATGTCCATTCTCTTCTATCCAATGGCAAGGAGCACGAGGGTCTGGAGTTGGCGGGACGAGAGGAAGAGACGACGAAGGGATGAAAACACTCACTGATCAGCCTTTTTCTCTTGACCCTCATTCGTATGTGACGCGCATGCGCCGTACGCTGTAAATCAGCATTCGTTGCCCTAGCAGTGACGAACTTTTAACGTGTTTATTGCAACGAGGAAAACTTTGGTTAACCGGACGCGACTACGCTGCCATAGTCGACGCGAAACGTTTCTAATTATCATGGGAATTACGGTGTTTCTTCATTATCGAAGCCAAGAGTGTCCCTGTCTTTTTATCCTCCACGAATATAAATTGCATTTAATTCGCGTTGCTTCTGCGAAATCGTCGCAACTTCGCTGCAGAGTAATATAATCTCTACATGCTAAGGCTGCAGGACCAAGGAAAAGAAGACTTGGCAAATTTTTTTTTCATTCTTCAACATTTACCATATCGATTAGTTTCTTTGGGTCTCTACCTCTGTCTCGTGTTCCATTGATGGAAAGAGAAAAAAAAATAACGTAATTTCTCTCGAGCGAAAGAACAAAATAAATGTACAAATAAATTATTATCTCGCGATGAGCCAACGTCGTTAAATCTAGTATACACGGAGCATCCGGAAAATAAACAAATACGTTAATGTCCTTTGAATTCCAATTAACGTGGATTGTTTAATTTGCGCTCATGCTTGCTGCCCGTCGCTCACGAGAGGTGTTAGTGGGATGGAATGGAACGGAACGAAATGGGATTGTACGATACTGGCAGCACTCTATGTATGGTATGGTATGCTATCGTATATGGCTATAGTATATTGTATAATAATACATATATACATACATAGCATGGCGTGTGGTATGGCCAGGCTGATGGCAGTACATACTATGGGACCCAATGAAACGGGGATGGGATATTATGACGGATAGCCAACTACACGTTCGTTGAATGGATGGCTGCTCGGGTCGCTGCGCATCATGCTTATCAACGGTGTCAATCTGTCTGCATCAGCACCATCAAAATAAATTTACCAGAGATAATCTCGACGCGGAATCGTTTGTCGTGACTGTGTGCGTTCGGGCATTTTTTTACACGTCGAACGACACCCCGGGACTACGCGTGCATTCGTCACTTGCAAAAAGACGTCGAAACGCAATGCGAACGAATCTCGATGGAGTGTAGTAAAGCCGAAAGGTCGTACAGGGACTACAATCCAGACTCCAGAAGCTACCACGACGCAAAATAAAATGAATCGGCTACTTCCGAAGAACGGAAATCGCTAAGCAGCAAACTGGGCGGGAAATACAAATTTTGCACTGGAGCATCGAGCAATGTATTACAAAGCCATTCATCAAGTCACGCGGAAAGCTCTCTCTCTCTCTCTCTCTCTCTCTCTCTCTCTCTCTCTCTCTCTCTCTCCGTGGAAGTGGTTATGGTAAAAAGTACGAAGTAAAGGAAATAACCCGGCAATACCAAACAAGAGAAGACTGACGTGCTTCTCGTGCGAGAACAGTACTTGCCCATATAGAGTGTGCCTCTGCTGTACAGGTAGTTTCAAATAATATCGTATATAGCTACACGTATACGTCCCGCCATGGTAACTTACAAAGTGGCACCGTCGACGTGCGTAATTAAAACTGTCACGTCACGCGCACCATGTGACGTATCGAGAATTCGCATCGTGGCAGAAACACGCCCACCTAAATGCACGCGTGCACCGACGGAAGATCACGCCGTCATTCTTCCGCCACATTCGCGCAGCACACCCGATAGCGTGGCTCAGGTAATTTGCATATAGCTGATACGCCGCCAGTGATTCCGCAGAAACGACGCGTGTATAAAGGTGCACGTGCATGTTTAACAAGTCGTTCTTACAAACAGGAGAATTCGAATATTTAATTTGGTAGTAATAAAAAAAAAAAAACAATATCAGACCACGCGATCGATTCTCATACATCTCACAGTAGGCGTGACCAAAAGTCTCTGTCACTCTGACGGACATCTCGTAGAGACGGATACCCGTCGATGTAATTCGAATATTGGCCGTGTAAATTTAATCTCGTCTTTCTTAGACTACGCGTTATACCATATATCGTACGATAATATCCTCGAGGAATACGGAGTGACGTGGAACGTGGCGACCGGACGAAGGACAGCGTCGCCATTATTCACAGCGTCCAAGAAGAGGTACCAGAGCAAGAGCAAATAATAATGGTTTGACGTGCGATTAATAATAGGCTCTCTGCTTGGCTCCGGACTCGTTGTTTGTCGGCGTAATGAGATACACGGTCGGACGCAATAATTTATCGTATAAAAGGAGCATCCTCTGGCGTTTGGAAAATCTTTCCAGGACGCACCGCACTCATCTGGCAATCTCGCTGACTGGCTGCTGCCACTGCTCGCCGAAGTCCGGATTCGTTTTCGTTAAGCGGATCGTCCGAGACGAAAACTCCCAGCACGGACCCAGAAATGACTGTGGCGCAAAGGCAAGAACCTACGCGCGTTGCGTGGGCAGAGACTAATGTGAAACTATATTGTCAGTCGAATGTGGGTAGACAAACTTATTACCGACGATATCATCCGTTAAATCATCGGAGCACGTGGGACTCCGTTCCTGAGTACCCCCACTAGTAATTAAACTCACTTGACTTGCTGTGTCCGTGAAAAAGATAAAAATGTATTCACTGATAGCAGACAAGACACGTACCCACTCGATGTACCCTTATGCGCTATCATCATGAATATATTTCAAGATTTCACCTGGAATCTGGTAAAGGACTCAGGTAGTGGTTACGAGTTATAAACTGGACCCATGCAGATGCAGAATAATTACAACATTCCCTGAAGACGATGAACACCTCCAGCCTGTATACCAAGTGTGATACTGCTGGTTCTCGCAGAGTCCCTTATTATTTATAAAAGCCACGGGGTGCAGCGTCAACGATCATGGCTGCTCATCCTGCAGCATCCGTGGTCCATTGCTTTGATCCCGGTCGTTGGACAGGTTCAAGGGGTGATTCCCGTCTGTGATCGCACCACGAGGGGAAAGTTCAGAGTTTGTCGATAGGGTCTACCTATACGCCACACGTGAACGGGACACGTGTGTGAGTCTAGAGTCACCCGTCAGACGTGTGGGAGATAGGACTTAGGCATGTACCAGAAGTCTGTGCCCACGCATCCCTTCAGGTTCGAGGTGCTAATCAACCGGAGCCAAGCCCATCAGTTAGCGACGTCGCTACTGAAAGTGCTTTTCTGCATGATCAGCTTCCACGGCGATGAGGAGGGTTTATACACGCGGCGGCAGCCTTATAATCTTCACTCGGTGCATAAACAATTAGCGCGGAAGACTTCGTGTCTGGTAAACAAGCGCGATACAGTTTAATGGAATTAACGGATAGTACGATCAATCAGGCTCGAAATCCTCCGTTTCCTGGTAACCGAATGACTCTTCGCGAACACTGGTACACGGTTGAGTGATGATTGCTAAAGAAAAAATATAAAGCAAGCAGTTGTCCCGGGAACAACTGAGATAAATAATGGTCATGGCATGTACGTACAACACGGGGGACAGCAGGTATAGGGAGACCACTACGTTTCGTGAGTGGCGAGTCCGCAGGTACATGGTCGCGGAACGATTCCCGAAAATGGGACTGGAAAATTACGAGGCTGAGCGGCTCAGCGGCTAATTGAAAATAATTGGCCGCTCGTTGATTCGAGCCGAGACACGAACGGGGCATAAATCTCGCGTAATTCAATGTATAAAGGAGAGCCGCGGATAATGATGGCTGAGACTCTCGAGACTCACGCACGGGACCCATCCAGCCAAGCTTGATGGGTTCCGGACGAGTTTCGCTGGCTCGATCGACGAATGCTAATGAATCGATTATACATTGGGAATGCTCGAATTAATCTCTACTTGTAAACGTCAGAGCCCAAAAGCTGCCAGATGCTATTATACACATAGCGATTACCATTGTACATGTATATACTGAATAATTGGAAGCAACTCGGCTGACGCTGATGAGCCTGAAATTTTATTCTCGAATAACAACCAGCACCTTTTCTAACTCTTACGTGTTTATCGATATTCCTCGATTGAGATGGAATGCCGTTCGTCCCGAAGGCACTCCTTCATCCTAACCATCCTAACCATCCCAACCGTTTCCCATTCTTTTACTCGATTTTACATTGGTCTCCATTTCAATCTCGTCCTCTCTGTTTCTGGTTGTCTTGGTTACCGGTCTCTTCGACGTACGCGCACACATGCGGCCACACAAGTGTGCTCCTTATTGTCACGCGGAATATCGACGCCAGGAAATCCCATTGAGGCGACGAGAAGAATGCTGCTTCTTCTCGACGTCCGTAGCGACCCAATACGATTCTTTAAACTCAATATCCATGACACAAAGCGATATTGCTTAGAAACTCTCTGCCAAGAGCAACACTATATCCTATACAGCTTTGTCTGTTATAGACGTCTTACAGTGCACACCTATGAACTCTGTGCTTTTTAAACATTCTTTTTGCGCTTTCAGACTATCCGAAGATGTTACTTCCCTTTGGTATAAGATCGATCTTCAGAATTAATTTTACCGCATATCAAACGTAAGTCCAAGATATCGATATCAATTTTTTCACGATATCGATTGACTGCACGCCACGAATGAGCAGATCGATCGACAAATTCATAATTCATTAAATTTATTAATCGCTAGATAGCGATTAATAAATGAATTTGTCGATCGATCTGCTCATTCGTGGCGTGCAGTCAATTAGACGGATTGCAGTTACATTGGAAATGTAGAGATACGAAATAATTTTTTAATCCTTTACCGGATGCTATTTCAGCGCACGGTATGTCGGAAATACCATGTGAATAAATGATTAATCATCAATTAAAAACGTACAGGCAGACCGCGTACGAGCGGCTAATTTACGTCCAAGGACTGAAACGCTTCGTATGAGGACAACCGCAGTGACCAACGTACCGGTTTAATACCGTATGACGTAAAATAAACAGTCCCCTACCACGGCAAGCAGATTAAGCCCGATAATCGGCAAGATAAGAATGTAATTAACACATTAGATAGCTCGTAACGTAACACGCCGTTGAGCACATGCCTCCTGTAATATCTAGTAAAAGTAGCCGGGGCATTATAGTACGCTAGCTATACCACCGAATAAGCATCGTTCGCGACATGCGTGTCTCTCGTCAGGGTTACGCGGGTGCACGCGTATACTCACACGTGGCACGCACTACTGTCGTCATTGAGTCCCCACCTCGTGATTGCGATCATATCGGCGCCAGCATTACCATTAGCATGTTGGACGGTTGAGTTTACGCTGTTTCGGTGCTGGCTTAACTTTTACGACAATCTGCCACCCACGAGGGCGCCAATTTATACGAAACTTCAAATTTGAGACTTGAAAAAATAGAAATCTCAACGCCTTTATTATACGCTACGAATATTTTCCATTGTCAGACAATTACGTGACTCCCGCATCTGATTAATAAAATCTTTAACTTGAAAATATTTAATTCTGTACTCCCTCGAAGAATAATGGTTCGATATAGATACCAGCGATACCAGGAACAAAAGTGTTACATATCCTCTGCTTCCTAGTTTAACCTAACGGTACTTTTTATTCTCTATTCTGTAAGAAGAATAAGAAATACACAGGATATATTCGAGATCCAATCGGCCGTTGTACTGTTTCCCGTCAGATGAAATGAAACCGGTACATTATAGTATATCATACTGACCATCCATAGAAACCGTGAGGTCAAGCAGCGGTTACCGAAAGGGCAACCTTCCCTTCCATCCTTGCGGTTCGTTGCATACACTTCTCTAGTGTTTTGTGACCTCGGCAGTAATGAGTCACCCTTCTAAGTTAATCTAGTTGGGATCGCGGGTGGCCCGCAAAACATATTTCCGCAGCGGTCCGACTGTCGTGCATGGCTCTGACCGAGAAGGATGGAGAGGAGGGGGGGTCTTTAGAATGCTTGGCACTCGTTTAAAAAAAAAAGAATAAAGAAAAACCAGAAAAAGAACTAAGCAAACAAAACGAAATACTCGACATTTGCATGCCTGCGAGTCGTTTCATTGGGCCTTTTTACGATACCCATCATCGTGCACACCTTCAACTGCAATTTCTGCAGAGCCTGTCAAGCCGCAATGCAATTCCCGAGTGTTTTCGTGTCCAATGAGAAAAGGTCTACACCAACGCTTAATTACGATTCCACCTTTCACCCTACCAGCAATCCTACGACCCCACCGTGCATTATCCTCCCTTGCACCGATGATGGTAAACCTTCCAAAAAAATTTTCATTTTACCAAAACCATTGTTTCTCGCGATTCATTGAATTCGCAATAATAATACACCGATTATCTCATAACCGTGAATCAGAGAATCGTCCATGAAGGTACCTGTATCACCATCGGCAGAGCGAGTCACTCGATTTCCATAGAGTCACTCGTCCATCCCAACTGGCTGTAGACACAAGTAGAACCGTGTAAACGAAGACTGCGAAAGAATAGTCTCGAAAGGCATAGTCGTGCTGTAATCCACGGCTATCAATGCGCTCCTCGTTATTGCGCTATTACGTAATGTGCGTTTATCCTCGACGAGCACAAAGGAAGCAGTGGCTATCTTAACGTGGCATTGTGATTGGAATAATGGCTTATGGAACGAGTAATCCGTGAGTAGAGGATAAGAGGAGTGCGGAAGAGGTAGAGGAAGAGAAGAAGAGAGAGGGAGAGAATGAGAAAGGATAGGCCTGCATTCACACGAAGTGGTAGCTGTGCTCTCGCATCGCCGCGTCAGCCTCTCCAGCATCATCTACGCCGGAAACTCGTGTCGTGTTCGCGATTGGCTTTATGGGCTGCGCATAAAACGGTCGCGCTCGTGTGCACGCACACAGATGGGCATTCCAGTTGCGGTTAAACTGGTAAAAAGGAGAGAATATAAAAACCGATGACACTAAAATGACAGTCCTCCCTCCTTCCCCCACACCCCCTCCAACCATCCTTGCTCCTTCCACCAGTACCCCCTCTGACCGAAGCGCCAATGTATTATTTGCATAACACTGCAGCGCTTGAATAGTTCAGTCTAACCGTGAACAGATGCTGCTAAGAGATGAGAAATACGTGTATATGCATATACATGTATGTGTATATATATATATATTTGTACGCCGGAATGATTAAGAAGAAAAGATATGCAATATATGTATATATATACGTTGCTACGAGTTGCTGAAAGTTGCTGAAAATTGCTCAATCCTGACTCCCAGTAAGTCCTCAGTAGTACCGGTGAACCCTTGCGGTTTCGCGGGACACACGTCGAGAATATGTCTGCTGGTTATTTACATAGGACAGACAGACTCGAAACGAAAGGAAAAAAAACAGTCGGATGAATCAGAGCGTGAAAGTATCCACGGTATATGGAGATACAAAGATACACGGTGGCCCTGTAAGTGTTTCACGCGTGCATACGAACTGATGAGATTCTAGCAACGAAGACACACAGGTTTCTCGGTGAATGAGCAAGAATAGAAGGATGTGATATTCTTAGCCCTTATATGGACGGTGAGAAAATGGCGCGAATCGAGGAGTCACGATAAACCCGCATCCTCTCCAGACATAAAATGCGCCGCGACGCTGCGGTACGACGACGTCGAGAAGTCAAGGGTAAACGTGATCTATGGCTCCCGAGTTCTCGCCAGTTCCCTCGTTTCATACGATTCGCGCGAATTTATACATACACACGCATACGTACGTACACGTACACCGTATAGCATATAGTTCATGCGTGGGCGTTTCGCGACCAAGAACGCGGCCAAGCCCGAAAAAGACAATGGGAATACTTTCGGCCCGACACGCTATAAGGCCTTTCACGGTCTGCCGCTCGTACCGCTTCTACCTTTTTCTCTTCTTCGCTTCTCGATTCTGTTATTCCTTCCTTTACAAACGTTGCCACCGAGCTAACGCGGCGAACACGCAGCACTGCGCTCCTACACACGTATGACCCTTGCAGCCCAGAAATTACGACGGTTTGCCAGCTTTTAAAAAGCCCCTCGCGTCCGCTGGCAAGGACTCCCGGTTAACGAGCCCGTCTCGCGACCCTGACGATCGCTCGATCCGACCTCGCGACTCACGATCAGAGCCAAGAGACAAGACCTTGCGATTCTTAGCCACGAGTCCCATACGATGCACCATGTGTGCACGCATGTGCCATAAAAGGTGTTCTCACACCGTGACACTGCTTTGAGTTACAAGCCATGCAGACCGCCGCGGTCTATCGTCGTAAGTTAAAAGCACAATTTGTATATAAAGATACATAATGGTTGCACCAAGAGGGAATGGGGTTAGAGCCAGAGTTCAGTCTGGATATGGATGAGCCCATAACATCCTGTTTCCGAAGCGCTACGGCAAGACTTCTTTCCCTTACGTGAATCGCGATAGCATCGACGTAAGTACCGTGAGATATACGAGCTACGATTGGCATACACTGAACGCTTACCACTTACGGCTATATGGGGGATTTCTTCTTCTCAGGTTGTGAATGTACAACTTGGGATACACACCCTTTGCACGCGAGGAACGCGCGAGCCAACTCGGATATTGATTCGACACACGGTACAGCCATGTAAGCTTGGGTAACGAGCGTTAATAACAGGGAATTGAAACGTTTCGATTGGACGAGAAAGGACTCGGGGATTTCGGTGGAATTTCGGGGAATTGAAATTTTACATAATTCCTTAACGAGCTACGAGTGACTCTGGCGTAACGCCGATTCATTCGATCGGCAGCGATTTTGTGGATGCAGTTACGTCACGTTTAACGTAGTATACACCACAGGTATAAGTGAGTATCTTAGATCTTTATCAGAAACCGGTCCCATTGGATGTCCCGTGACGACAGGAGATATACTGATATCATGCATGTACACTACTATGGAACGTGTCTCTAGATCTCACGTGATGAACTCCTATCATGAAGTCATCATCATCGATCAATAACTCCGGGAACACTATAGGGTAATACGTTTTATTTATACATTAGCTACGAGAGCAAGGGTATAGTTTTACGTGCGTGTATACATATATAGTGTAGATCTATATATAAATTTGCAAGGGCTGTACCTGTAACGTCAGTCGATATATTCCTGGTAGAACCTCGTAGCACAAGGGTGGTGGTGGTTGCGTGTTTCCATAATTAAAGTGCAAAGACCAACCTGACAGTGTCGTCCTATACTCGTCCGACTAATTCGTATCTGTTCGTCAGGACCTGCACATACTTTTTACCTACAAACCCTAACTTACGGGGGGGAGGGGGGGAGTTCACCCCGAAAAACTCACAGGCTGTTCTGCGGTTGTCTCGACTCCTAACAAAATTGCCTTCGCACCTGGCGGAATTAAATTAGTCCACCTAATAAAAGAAAATGAAGGCTGAGGATAGGCAGCGCTCGTATTAAGGGTGGTTGATTCTCGTGAGGGCCAACGCGAAAGGGGGGCCGAGGGTAGTAAAGCCGCGGTGTCATGCGCCGTTAACATTCACCAACAATATAGAGGGTTAGCATTCGAACGTCCACCCTGTGTCGTTTACGTAACAAAGGGGGAGAGGGGGGTAGGCTGGTACCATCCCTGGTGACGTGAAACAAGGGGCTGGCCTGAGCAGGAGTCGTCGCATAATGTGACCAATGTAATTAACGTAGTGACGTTCGTTACCCCTTCGTAGAATACGACTTACGTATAGTCCCTACAATTTAGTCATCCTGTATAGTAATTGAACTACTTATACCAACCCCACCAGCCGATTATGCTGTCTAAGAAAAGTCTTCAAGGATCCTTACGGTACACGTTATACTGTACTGCAGTTACCATGGATCCGCGTAAAGAACGAGGCCACTTCGCACCTTGTTATCTCTTCTGTACGCGGTCGTTAATGCCACTGAAAGAGACTCGAAAAGAGACGCTCCTAAAAGTCCTTAGCTGACCATGAAAGATAGTTCTTCGCGAGGCGCAAAGGATCGAAGTGAAACGAGTCGCTTAACGATCTATCGATTCATGAGACCTGCCGGTCGTAAATCATACGTAAACATTAGCCCATCTTCGCCATAGCTAAACTTACTGACATAGGGATACAGCACAGCGTTCCTAGATTACACACTGTAGAAAATCGAATTGGCCCTCTACGTGTTAACTAGACTGGAGCGCGGCTCGTCTGGTGTCAGAGACCCCAAGGGCTTGTTTCACGCCGACACGTCGACGAAGGGTGGCTGGTTGCAGTTGCCCGTGGATAGATGCATTTTGGCAACGCGTGCTCCCTGGAAAACAGGGTGCGCACGAGGCACCACGACATTCGCGGTGTTGTATTGCACTGCCCTGTTGTTCTATCGGGATGGTAAAATACCGAAACGAGACTGCACGAAAGCCAGGTCTACGTCTAGAGGGCATTAAAATCCACCACCTGCTGAAACGAGTGCTAGTTCCCGGGTTGCTTCCGGTCGACCCCAACCCCGTTTCCGTCATCCCCACGTATTTCGACGGGTTTCCCTTATCGATTTCAAACGATAATAATCCGTACAGGCCTCGATCTTATATACGTAAAACAGAGTTCGCAAGGCGTACAAGTATTTTTCGGAAAATAAAACCGCGAGAGATATTGCCCTCCTACTTATCTCACTGCTGTCTAATTGGTTGAGCTCGAGCGAGCTGCCTTACGACAGGGTAAAACTCCAAGAAAATGTAACGGCAGGAAACGCTGCTACGGTCTTGTCGATCGATGCGCCACGGTCTACGCGCATATATTACAAGTTATGTGCCTTTTATGGCGAACTGCATTTCGCCATTACCGAGAATACTGCGCGCCACTGTGGTTAAACGGGAAGCTATGAGAAATTAAGGTAGATAAATTCCCTCCTCGTGTCTCGCTCGACCTTTTCACTAGCTACATACATATATATATGTATACAATACACACACACAGACATGAGAAAACACTCCAGGGTTCCATTGTCTCCGTACCACAGAAATCTGAAGAGAGAATAAACCCTGTATTATATTAAAATCTCATACTGAATTGCTGTACGTATCAAATAATATACGGTGGCAATAAAATAAAATGTTTAATACTTAAAGTGCTGCCGATTACTATATATATATATATATATACAAACAGAATGGTGGATAGGTAAACAGCATTGATATATCCTATCAGTTAATATACAGTTACTGATAAAATGCCCATTATGAGTAAACAAGCCAAATTACTATGTCATGTTGTATTATTAAGCCAATCGATAATAAACGTAGTACAAAAATAAAACTAGTTTTCTAGACTTTTTTTTGACATAAATCAAGGACCACTGATATCACACTTACTTATATCCGACACCTAAACCTTGAGCAACAATGAAATAAAATTAGTCAAAGCCAATGAAATAAATTCCAGGCAAGGCGAATGACGATCGGTAAGCAGAAAAAGGTGTGATCCCGTTAATGGTACGAGGGAGTCACTCTCAAGGGAAACATCGTGGAACTCGTAAATTTCTAAAAGTCGAGCCACCGTGTCCACTCGGTATATATATCTTCATTGTGAAACAATACTTTAGCCTCCTATCATCCCCTTACATCGTTGACCAAGAAAAAGGCAATACTTGTGGAAACAAGCAAATCGAAAGTGACAGTAAGGAATGATCGTCAAGGGACGGAATAAAAGTCCCAGGATGTAAAAAAGTGATGCAGGACCCACCCCACATCGACAACTTACCATACGCGTAGAGTACACAGGGTGCAAACATAGTGAAAGCGAGAGCTTTGGGTAGGGATGGACAATCCATCTCGTATAGAGCCAGAAAAAACACAATATACGCTTGATGGTATCATCCTCTAATCTTCCCTTTACACGTCAAAGAGCATATTGTAAGTTAATACGGTCTCAAGTGGGCTTTGCCTTTTAGCCCTCGAGTTTGCGGTTAGATTCTACGCCTGTTACGCGTATACCAAAGCTCTTGAAATATACACATAGAGCTTTTAGAATAGGGAGCAAGCACATTGAGCTGGTGCAAATGAAATTTATGGGAAACGTTGCAACGATATCGAAAATTTTTTTTATTTCAAGGCAAAAAATGTTTGATCCGACTATGCAAGTATTAGCGAAAGATCTACAAATCAATATGGCATATCGAACACGTGATATTTACATATGTAATCACGTAAGACGCTCATAAGATAACTAAACATAGGCACGTATAAGAGTCAACAGTATGATGTAAAAATATATCGCTAACGTTCCACGATATGCATGTATATGCACATTGCTGGCGAAAGGTTACTACTATTTTTGACACGCAATGTACTTGTAAGAAAGTAAGAAATAAATGAAGATAATCCCCAGGTGAGAAGCACGAATGTTTCGAGCACAAGCAAAGACCACACTGAAGTATCTTTTAATGATGACTACACGAGAGCGATCGATGGTTCCTCACGATCGACTATCGAACCACCCAGTAATTATAGGAATAACATATTACGTACGATACGTAAAGAAAAGAGTGTACAATTACTGCAGTATATAACGCGTGTAAAGCTATCATCAATATCCATCCAGTATTATACGGGCGTGTCGCGTGAACTCATTTGTCTCACGGTGTAGGAGGTTATAACAAAACCAGGTAAATAAAAGTTTTCATTACTTTTCCAAGCACATACAAAGAACAGAACCTCTGTGCGCATGCGCTTACTTTATAAGGTCGTTAGAAAAAAAATACCTTTCCTTTTTACTTCACCGCGATAAGAGCATCGTTTCACGTAACTTTAAGTAGGTTTACAGCTCGAGCGTTTGAGCGTTTAAGTGACTAGCCGTGTAAACGATCGTGGCAGCTTTTACGGCCGCAGGCGGATCGATGACAATGGCTGGAGCCAGCAGTGTGGAATTCTTGAGACCAGTTCCGGTTCGTCATTAGGGAAGTGACCTGCTGGCGTCTTGGCGAAAATAAAATGAAGAAAAGCTATAACGTCAAGTCAAATATCTTAGGTGGTTTGAACGAGAATTTTCAATAAGCGAAATAAGTTGATGTAAAGTGAATTAAGTACAAAAAAAAGGGCAGGAGAGCGGAGAGGAAGGGTAGAGAGTGTGACGGTTCAGCGCTGGTACCATACATTACATGTGTACGCGCTGCGTTATGGCACCGACCATTCGACCCACGCAATTACTTCGCAACGTCTGTTTTTTAATTACGAACCCTTTGAACATCCTTTGTATGGCAGTCGTATGTTTTATTCCATAGAAATTGATGGATAGCTATGTATGTATATATATATATATATATATATATATGTGCATATATATACTTTGATAACACGTTGAAAGATACTATTTTTATTTACCTCGTTTCTATAAAAATATCATATATGCTATTATAAACATAATTCAATAATAGTTTGAGCTTTTTTTAGATTTGTTATCGACATATGTACTGTAGCTGGTAATTCGACAAAGAAGTTTGATATATGTGGACTCACAGTTTCATAGATACAGGAATGGTGTTGGTTGCTTCTCCACGTAGGCGGCTACGTGTTGGGACGTTTGTGTTGGTGCACGCGCGGCGATCAACGTGGATGTTTTTGGCGAATCGAATTGGCCTTGAATCATCAACTCATTGGAACTCGCCCATGCGCACGGCTGACCATTCCACGAAACGCGAGCTTTCATTCTCATTCGCGTGAGGCATTGTATTAGAGGCTCATACAGAATTAATAAATTATTTTCTACGTCGAATAGATCGTCATGTTCATTTATGTGAAAATAAGAAACCAATGACAAAAAATAGTTCGATAGATAATATCTAAAGAATCATTAATTTCTAACAACTCGAACATCCAAATGAGATAATTATAGGTATAATTTAACGCGATGCTATCGCTGTTTATTCAATTGGCAAACTCCGATTCTTCGCAAAAACGCGAAAAAGATTTCTGTATTCACTAGGAGACAAGAAATTACCGACGATCCTAACGTCACGACGTCCGAACGTCAACTAACTATTCGTGTCACGTATATTGACCTTCCTACTTTCGATAGCAATGGTTACAATGCCAAACAGAGAAAGACAACTAAGCATCGTAAAAATGAATAATATAGTATCAAAAGGAAGGAAATAAAGAGCAATAAAAATTAAATCGACTCAGTCCGAATAAACGAAAAAAAAAGCTAAATTACTATTTTTCTCTTAATGACTGAATCGGTATGAATGATTAAATGTATAATTTTTATGATTTCTTAGGACACGATTTTTTTATACACTAGACTGTACACCAATTTCGTATTAGGTAATATCAATAGGGTAAAGAAACCGGATATCCTTGACCTCTCCACGTAATAACTGGTCCCATTATTTTCACCTTAACATTTACGTTCCCCGGTACACTTCCCGACTCGTATATCCTCGGCTGTTAGAATCCAAAGGAAGGAAGAGATGTAGTAGCGTATAGGTAGAGAGAAGAGAGTAGCGGTAGCCACGGTAAAGTAATGGGCCATTTATTTTCACTCGTTGACCCCCGCCGAGACTAATGTGTCTCAGCCAGCTTTTTCGCATCTCCTTTGCAGTGCGCTTTAACGCATGAGATTTTCAAGTTCCATTTCGCGGATCAAGTATTTATTTGCAATATGGAATAAAGGAAGACGGGATGGAGAATATAAAATTTCATACGTAACTGCATTAATATACTCATATGTGAAATATGAGATTTGACCTTTCCTCAATGTCCAACAGTCGTGGCCCAGAGGTTTCTCTCGTCTTCGTCTGACCTCTGCACAAGCCCTTAAGCATAGTTTTTTTTTTTATTACACAGTATAGTTCCCTCAAGTCGTGTTCCGTACGAACCGCTCACTTTCGAAGTTCAATCGTTAAAGGGCAATCGTAAATCGCTGTGGGGATGACTGCTGGCTTTTACGAGCTTGAGCGCGAACTTCCGTTGAACCTTGAGAATGAAGGTTCTACCTCTTAGCCCCTAGAATCCGTATAATCCTGACGGAGTGGTCCTGATAATCGATAGGACATCAAGTCAAGAAGTAAGTAGAGAAGCCAAGTAGAATAAAAAGGATAAAACAAAGTATACATATATATAAGAGTAAGATATAGGATCCACCCACCCCTGTGTATCTTTTCGATATAGAAGATCGTAGCGACGTCTATAGTCATTTTCTGCCGATTCACTTGACGGACTACAAAGAATCTGCTTATTCGAATTGACGTACCGATATACGAATAAGATGAAAGCTTTCCTTTGCTATGGCTGCTCCCCTGCGGACTCCCTTCTGCTACTTCTAGCCGGAACGGGAAGTGTTTATTTGTGTTGACTTCCAGCAAATAAATCTTGTGCAACTCCCGCCTCTTGGCTACGACGCTATCGAGACGGAACAAACATCCCGCACCCTGCACTTCCATCAGGCAGTGCAGATGCAAATCGTACGAGAAATTCTCGGTAATATCCCGTGAATTTAAATTTGGACTATTTTTCTTAAAAGTACAATAAAAAATTAAAGAGAAAAAAAATTAGAGTACTTGGCTATACAGAAGAGGGAACATGTCGATGGTCATGTCGCTGATGTCGAAACGGCACTCATGTTTTCCGGGACTGGTCGACGTGGTTGGGGTTGACGTAAGAGGTCGGAAATAGAGTCGACGTTCCGCTTCCAAGCCGAGCGATGATTCTTGCTCGTTGTTTTTCTTCCTCTTGGCTGGGTAAATTCGACGGATCGATCCCTCGTGTGATCGAACGATTCCGCAAGCTGCGCGCGCCCCCCGCCCACGTCTGGTCCTAGAAGGAATGTTCGAAGGGAAGGGTAAATCAGGGAAAGGAATGTAGGTAGGGTGATACGCAGTATGTATGATGAAAGGTGAAAACCTCAAGGGAAAAATCGGAAGTTGGATGAGAGTGTATAGATTGTAGGAGGGGAGGCGCTATTTGGATGGGGGTTGACATCAGGGGTACAGAACAGGAGAGCCCCGGTCATTTTACGTCTAGAAGAGCCACACACAGTTCGTTCGGCTGGAAGCTGGCCAAATGCACTTAGCGTTCTATCAGTGAGTCTCTCCTCTCTCTCTCTCCGCCCCTGTATGAGTCCACCTTCGCCATCGTCGTCAAAACCCCCTAAAGCCTACCTACCCCTTCCTACCATCGTACAGATAACCGTGTATTTACTGCCCGAGATACGAGGATCCTGCTGCTCCCCCAATCTCATCGCACGTAAACACAAAAACAAACAAGTAACGCGAGAGACCGATAGAAAGCCGGGAAGCGCTTATAAAAGCTTTTGCGGCTACACAGACCATCGGCTCTCGTACAGTAAAAGCTCCTTTTCTTTTTAAGCTTAAAGTTTAGCTGAACGCGGATAAGAGACTAGGATGGGTAGTATGCCGCTCCCGCTATTATGGAATACCATACAGATTTGGTTCTTCAAAAAGAAACAGTCGGGTTTCGTAAGTAACGCGCCTTCACTTTTCTACCATACGAAACACTCAAAACTGAACGCCGTTACAGAATACAAAAACATTATAAAATATCGAGTTAGGTAATGAAAATGATAAATTTATAACCATCGTCGAGTCTAAACGTAAGGTAGATAAAAGAGGGCATAAAGTAGGAGACGAATGACGAAGTAAATTAACTTCGTAAATTCTCTTACCTCAGTCACTTTCAAGCGAGTGAAGAGAAAATAGTGAAACGGTTGGTGTCGCAAATCGATCTGTATCCTCCTTTATCTATGGTCACAGTAGGAAGACTCTTTATCTTAATTTATATGAAGCCCCAATTTAAACGGAACCACTTTTCTTTACACGCGATTCATTTAACGACTCTTCCGTGAGGCTAGACAAGAGAACGGAGGACTTTGTTATGGATATTACCCCGGAGGCAAATCGAGCCAAGCGTAAGAATCTCTTCGACTAAAAAAGAAAGAACGAGTAGCAAATGGAACGCGACACTTATAATCTTCCTACCCTCCCAATCCCTTCATCCCCCCAATGCCACAGAGCGCTTTCTCTACCCGTCGCGTTCCCGCTCGTCTCGACGACATCTAGCTGGAGCTAACTTCACAGACTCCTTATTCCATTTCACTCGTCAGTGAGAACGACCAAGTACCGACGCAGTAGGAAAAGAAACAGACTCGAAGGAAAAAAAAAAGAAAGAAAGAAAGAAAGAAAGTAACGGCAGACGGAAAAGTAGATGTTTGCGTTTTATTTTCGTAGACGTCTAATCGATTCGAAATAAAAATCTCATTCTATACCGAAGGAACTCGACAACTACTGTACCTGCTTATGCCGTTTCTTCATCCATTCTCGGCTTCCTTAACACCCTTTACCATACCAGCAAGACCCTTTATTGGCCGAGCGACGGTTCTACGAGGGGGAAAAAAAGGCTACCCCCCCTTACGTCCCCCGCGTGTCTGAAAGTACGTGACGAGTTTACGACGCCTTATAAATTCTTCATAAGCGTCAGAACGCGATCGATTCCCTCTTCCTCTCGTCTGCGCGCAGCCTCTTCCATCTCGTGAGTCACGAAAATTCATACAAACATACATATATATACATACCGATACTCGAAAGTTTCTAGAAGCCACCAATATCTCGATTGGGATGCCAATCTTCCGTCGACGAAACATCGTACATTTTTTGCGATAACTAATACACATTCGGCACGCTTGCCGATTTACATAAATTCCATCGCCCTTCTATATATATATACAATACACACACAGGTATATATATACAAGGACGGTAAGCCGCTGAGATTCTGAGGGCATCTTTCGAAAGTCGATCGGATGTCGCTTCGGTCTCTCAAATCGATCGGCAATAAGAAGATCCCGTAGCAAGCTTTAAGAGCGGCGAAGCCAAAGATATTACTCATTCATTATTAATATCACCACGTAGTACATGTGCAAAGATACATACGTGATCTCAATGCGAATCGCATGGCTCCCATAGCCTGTCCGTCAGACTGACTGTTAGCTATATAGCAGAAGATCGGGCAATGCCTGCAGCCGCTGGGAAATGCATCGAACGTACCTAAAAAAGAAAAACAAAGAGTATGATGATATTATGCGCGCAAGTCGCTCTATTACGTATTCATGATATACTGCGCCAGGAAGGATAAAATGTCAACCTCGCTCTTGGCGTAAAGAGTAAAGCGCGTAGAGGGAGATGTTTACGTGTCGACAAAATTGCAGCCTGTATTATTTATCCGAAGAAACGGGAGCACGCCCCATCATCCCTGCGATCGCGACTACAATACACCCCCTCTTACTTCCTCACTCTCTTATCCCTCTATCAGGATGAACTTTAACCTTTTCACGTCTCTCGAGCTTTCATCGTTCCGCTGAGCTTTTGATTCCGCAGCGTCTCGTACATTTCTCTGCTGCAGTCGAGTCCGTATTATCGCTATTGAAACCTATCGAACAAATAGACTTTATCTGTCCACCTATACTTATCGACCGTTTCTTACCAGCATTCAAGTTCATTAAATCATTATGCACCCCCCCTGCCCCTTAACTCTTAAGAAAGTTTCGCAAGGAAGAAGCCAGCTCTCTGCATCGGACAGATCCTGGTCCGATAACGTACCGGCTGACGCTACTTCCTGTCTGTAAATTTGCTTTAACTCGGAGTAGAGGGTGTTGGGATGGATATCGCAGGGGGTTGAAAAGGGAGGGGTTGGCCGATTTTCATAAGGAAAACCTGTCAGGAATAACATAGGTTGGTACAACTTTATTCAGTGTTACCAACCATTTCGTTTTCTTGTTCCGTACTTGTATATACCCATCCGGGTCACCCTCCTCCTTAGCCACCCTCTACTACTCGGACGCCAACGCCCTCACCTTACTCTCTTCTATACTCTCACTCTCTCTCCCAGCGTCTGCCATTCCTTTCTCGGCAAAGTGGAAAATCTCTTTTGTAAGCCGGTGCATGTTTTCGCTTCTCTCACTCGCTTATTTTAATATTTGAGCAGGCGAGCTGCTTCCGCGGAAAAAGCGCTGAAAGCACCGCTAAAGGGGAGACTTTGAGCACGTTCCTCGACTATGTATTCTATGTACCTTACCAACCTACTGCGTCCGTACGTCGTAATTCATAATTCATTGAAATCGGGACACACACTTCGTCTCGGTGACTTTGTCCGCATTCAAATATTATACCGTATCTATGAATATACCTGTCTATACATACAATATGTGCCTTTCGATAGAACCAATATCATGCATTATACATATAGATGGGTATATATACGGTTGCTACCGTATAAAGCTAAAGATTCGTTATTAAATTCACAACAGTCTAGACAGTTTTCCTATGGAGGAAAGACGAGGGCGAAATAACCGGTGCGTGCAAAACTCGTTAACGAGGCGTCGGATCGACGAGGACGTAATAATTTGGTGGCGATAGAAAATTTATGCGTCTTTTTGCCCGGGAGAAACGAATTAAGGGAATATTTACAGTTTGTGGGGAAATTAAAGAAACGTGGGGGAGAATGTTAGTAAAGAGTATATAATATACGGAGAGAGAGAGAAAGATGACTGGGTAGTAGTAGATGTGACTATATCATGCCTCCGGGGCTCAGGTCGCTTTCTGCGGAAGGAAGATCCGTCCCAAGAAACTCCGGATTTGAAATACAAGATGCTAATTGCTAAATGGGGTAGGTATACCAGATTCAAGTCAGCTTATCCTTCTTCCGTGCTCAGAGTTTCGGCTTCCTACCCCCATTATCCCTTGAATATTCAAACGTCCTCGGGGCGAGAGTCAGGAGGAAACCAAACGAATCGTCCTACCGTACACCAATCCTTCCCACAAGGATTTTCAAGATAACGCGATGAACGAGGAAACTTTTACTTTGCACCAGGACCAGACGTCTCTTCAATTTCTCTAACTGAAGACGATTCGGCCAATTAATTCTGGTAAGAATAACCCTATCTATGCATCGAGATAAGAAGTGAATTCTATAGTCATCAAAAATATTTCAAGCCAATACTCCACTCGAGCAAGATATTTTAGTCTGACGTAAAAAAAGAAAAAAAATTAGCCCACCTGAGCGAAGCTTTATTCACATAATCCTACCAGAAAACAATGCTCAGAAAAATTAAGACTTCATCCACGCGATTGCGTGACCCGGGTCTTTTCGCGGCTTCGTGACTTGGTCTTAATTCGGTACCGAACGATCTTCTTTGTTCCCTCTAGCAGAGCTCGCACAGCTGATTTTCGTGAGAATAATGATTTTGAGCTCGAAAATTAGGAATTTCATAGGAATTAGTAAAAAGGTAGAATTCTGATCTTCCTCTTACGAATTCATATTCAAGGTACGAAGTACCGAAAGAAAAAAAAATTCCTACGTCGGATCCTCGTAAAGAAAGAGCAGGATATACGTATCGGGTAGGACTCGATCATTTTACGCGTCCGTTCCTCGGCGCTGGTTGTAAAGTTGTAAAAGTTAATCGCGTCGTGTCGTGTCGTCGTTATGAACGATAAATCACCGGTCCCTAAGAGCAGGGAGGCGAACCAGAACCAAGTCTGGCCGCACGGTAAGTCCCACTGAAAAGAGCCTTGGGCCCATGATCTAAGGTACGTACCTGTAGGTATAGAGTATACGTCCTTTTGCATGTATTCGACAAGAGAAACACGCATCTCGTTAAGTGAGAACAAGCCGTAGGAAGGACCGAACGATTCACCAAGAGGTACATAAGAAACTTGGAGAAGAGGTCGATGATTTTTTATCAGTCCGCTTCAATTGGCCACCAACAGCTCTTAGGTATTTTTTCCTTGCCTCAAAGATTAATCATTTACTAAACTTATATGTATGGCAACCACTGATCTTAGGATCACCGTCTCGTAGAAACTTATGCAAAAATTCTTATACCACCAGATATAATCATACCTAGTGTGTCAATAGAAAAAGGGGTGTTCGCTATTTCGCAAACTACAATCTTAATCCTAATTTCACGTTAATACAAAATTCACATATTCGCGCATAGGAAACGTATATGGACACGATAATAAAAATAAAATTGTTCCTTAGTACGACCCAGTTCGAAATTAACGTGGAATAAAGTTCGTTTACACGAAGAGACCTCGGCATACATACCGCGTGAACTCTTTTTATTCGCTGGGTCAGAGATCGTGGATCAAGTTACTTTCACAATTAACCATCG
This sequence comes from Calameuta pygmaea, assembly GCA_031762395.1. Taxonomy (NCBI): domain Eukaryota; kingdom Metazoa; phylum Arthropoda; class Insecta; order Hymenoptera; family Cephidae; genus Calameuta; species Calameuta pygmaea. Next base: position 251,307 of record JASANN010000036.1, on the reverse strand, counting down.
CACGCTAGACTCTCTTTACTTTCATTTTTATGTCGTCACACGGCGATCCATGATCTCTTACGTTAAGACTAATCGCGTGTCTGTAATTTGAACGGTAGTTTTCTCACTCGCCCACGCATGACCCGTTATGTGGATGGGAAAACGTGGGTATTATACAAGCGAATTACACGCCCGTCAATCAGACCATTTTAATACGCCGTGTAGGTAACACTTGCCTAATATTGGTCCCATTCGAAAAACTATAGTCTCTAGTACAGATATGTCGAATCCCAATAAGCATTCCCTATTATGTTTGTACATCCTGGATGAATCATGACATAGCGACGTGTATCTGTATATTTTAACATTTCATTGTACATAACATTTTGGGGTACAATGATTCTCCGTGTGTCTTCGTTAAATATAAAGTCAAAAAAAAAAGCTTCTGAGAAAAATTTTGGCTTAGCAATCAGCTGGTCATTTACCATTAAAAAAATGACATTTGTAATAATGATATCCCAACTTCGCGTCCAGGATCCTATATGAAAAAATTTATTAAAAAAGTAATGAATCTTATAGATACCCCTCGTGTTAATATGTAACATAGGATATTTTTAATGTCGGAAAATACTGTGTAATTCGTAATAACAATTTCTTGTAACATACCAACGGATAGTGTATTTAGATATGATCTACGTGAGGTTATTTAACACGTGAGAATATTGCATTATTTAAGATATCAAATATATGCTTACCCGACGTACACGAGATGCAGGTGAGATATAGGAGTAAGAAAATTCGGTAATGTACTTTATGACCGGAGTAGAAATAATTTGGATCGTCAATATCGACGACCTCGTAAACATAAGATGATTGGTCGTTAAATGAACGTCCGCCACATATGGGACAGAACAAGAAGCCTCTCGTTAATGTAATTTTCTTGGTGCAACCGAAAAAGGTAGGCGAAAAGAGGTCTTTGAGTCACCATTCAATTTGCACTGTAAATGTATATCCAGACCATATATAACGATGGCTGTGGCATTGTGATACAAATTGCGCGGCTGCCGATAAAAAAGAAGTCTGGTAATGAGAATAAGAAAGAGAAGAGAAAGGAGAAGTAAAAAAGAGTCACCAGTCTATATCGCAGCCAATTCACATCTTATTATGAAGTCTCGTTCGTTATTTTTTTGAAATTATTTCTTGTACCCTTTTATTATCGAAAAAAAATAACAGTGTCATTAATCCGAATGAAAAAAATTTAATCGTCAGGTACTCGTTGACAGAGGTTTTGATCCAAGATAAAATCGAAGTTCTTTTGACAAGACTAAAATCTGATTGAACAAGACCGATAGCAGATGTCGATTTCTAATCGATGACATGATCGAAACTGATCGTTAGATGACTATCGATTTCTAGTCAGACTGTCTAGATCCTAACTACTTTATCGGAGGTTTACATGTGTGTATAAGGAATACGTGATAAAAAAAAATGACTCCAATCGATAAGTAGAGTAATCGTTAATTCTTTTTTTAACATTTTTTTCTCATCCGAGTAAAACCAACAATGTCCATGATTAATCGTATCAAGACCAGAAACTGTCAGTCGCACGATGTTCCAAGGTACATTCACGTAACGGAGTCTTGCGGTTCCGTGTAAATCGTATGGCAGATAAGGTCCACGTGGTTTCTACGTCAGAGAATAAAAGGAGAAAAGTATAGCGAGGAACAGACTATAGCCAAGTATAGCGTGCCAGCCAAGTACGTGAAAACGAGCAAAGTATGCGGAATCCGAAGAATCTTGCGTTTCGCAGCTTGTTGTAACAAGCTGAACGCCGTGGAAATCGCTCGGTGAAAAATGACCGTGAAATAAGAGAATAACGAAGGGAGAATTTGAGGAACCAGAGAAATGATGAAAGAAACGTAAGAAGGGGAAATCGTAATATGAAATTTACGCTCATTTAAAGTTTCTCTCCTCCGAACGAATAACGGGCACACGTATAACGACCGCCAAGTAGAAATGGAAGCACCGACTTCGTCGTCTTGCAAGCACATCAGCCAGGATGATGCAATTACATAGATAACAAAAGGAACTCGTAGGAAAGTTACCTTTTGTCAGGACTCGTCCGTAATGCGACGTTCCTGAAGTCCTTGATGGAAGTTTATTCAAACTTTTCGTCTCATTAAAAGTTACACGAGACAATATTATAATACATGTCCGTGAGATTCTTCGTAACAGTCGCTCTATCTTTGCACTCTTGACCTTTGTACGACACTTCGGGTATAACAGAATTAATTAGCATACAGGTATACGAGATCTCTTAGCGAGCTAATTAATAAAATCTGATCCTCTGGTATTGCATAAACGAGGAATCTTGAATGACTTATCGAGTCACTCGAATTCCCAAGAGACTCCGTAATAAACTGGTATAAACGAATAAGAGGTATAGACGCCAGTCTCTACTATGGCAGAGAGAGAGGCGGAGTTCCTGAGTAATGAGGCAACTTAGTTTTAATGCTCGAGAGCAGAGTCGTTACACGATTATCCTGGCTAAACAAATACCTACAAATCTTGATTAAGCGTTAGATTCGCGCCGCGCCGGCTCGACTCTTCGCCGCAGTGACGGCCAGATAGAAACTGCACGCACGTTTACGAAGCGTAACCCGTACGCGGAACGTCGTCCTCGTGGGTAATTGTCTCTCGTGCGCAGTTAACACGTGTGCGCTGTTTCGCATATTTCTACGAGATACGGGCACTTGCGTCACGCGCACCCGACTACGCGTCAATTCAATGCACATTCCTGGTAGAGTGATAAAAATACATTTTCTTTCTAAAGAGACTTGCGCCTATCTTTGGTTCACGTGAGAAACAAGATATCCGACATACTTGTAAGAAGAGCGTTAAAAGGAATGTTGGATGGAATTTCTGTAGATATTATGTAAATTTTGTGTTAATTCATACAAAGTTATTATTACAGATAGGGTATATCCAGTTGGTGTAATTTTTCGTGAATTACTTAGAAAGTCGATTAAACGAGACTCTAGCTAATTAATACAAACGAGTGGATCCGTATAAGAGACAAGCATCTCGGGCCATTAGGGCGAATTTTTATCAGACGACGGCAAAGAGAGCGGCAGTCTCGTTACAGATTCAAGTGGCTCGCGCGCATGAAATAAACACTTTAAAATTGCTCTTCCTCTCCCACTTTTCTTTATCATCCCTTCTCTCTAACCATCCTCCCCTATTCTCGTCCTACTTCCCTTAGTCGCTCCTTTTTTCATTCCCCATTGCAAGCGTACGTACACAAGAGACCGAGGGCGCGCGCCCAGCCTGCTGATTAGTCGAAATTCTTTAGCGAAAAAGATGCCGGAGTGTCGCGCTGTCGAAATAGCGCGTCCCGAATACGACGGCATTCGAGAAATGTAAACGAGAAGGCACGACGCGCCTTTAAAAGCGCCGTAACGTTGCGGGCTTAAAAAGCAGCAGACGTCAAATTGAAAGAACGTGTCGCGGAATAATGAGGTCTACGTCGCGAAGGATTATGACACGAGCGGACGGGAAGTCGTTCTTTAAAAACGTCGAATAGGATGAAGCTCTCTCTGTTCCGACGCTCTCTATACGCGAATTCAATGACGTTGAAGCGTCGGACACGTATCCAGGAACGAATATTATTCGTCACGAGTGTCCGCCGAAAATTTCATGAAATTTTTTATTTCCGTCGACAAAGTCCATAATATGATAATCGACGTCGAGCGTACTTACGAAATAGAGGTAACCCCTTTCGAACGTTATTTGATGTAGGACGTCCAAGGACTATTAATGGAACCTTAAATAATTGGTTCAAGTCGACTACAGTCTCCTGTCTCCTTTACATAAATATTTGACGTCAAGTTTTACCGCGTGTCAAGGTTCGAGGCTGATTCTCAGTCGCCTCCTACTGTACGTGAAAGTATAAATAAATCACGTTCAGTCTGCACCGAGAGAAGCCGATTTGGGCCAAGGAATGGCCCTTCCCTTCCTTCTCCACGCGGCACCAGGGGACGTCGCCGATCTCATCCCGTGGTCTGATCGTCGCGCGAGGCGAAAACTGGCGAATTCGAGTCAGAAGAACTGAGCTCGTATATGGAGCGAGGACCCGATCGAAGTGCCCTGGAAACCGGAGCCCCGTGGCGAAGGTAACGAAATCAGGTAAAAACTATTGAAAGTCGAAGAACGTAATTCCACGAGCGTACGTGATCTTGCTATCTGTCATACGTTATATGCATACACAGTATATGTCATATGATAATATATATCAATGTACAGATAAAAGTAAAAAATATTCATACATAAGGCAAAAAGGAGACAGACGATCTGGTCCTTTGTACATCGTTTTTCTTATCAACAGGAAATGACGTAAGTTTGTAGGATTTTTATCAGTCAGAAATTTAGTCATAGACACACGCAAATCGTGAACGATAAGGGGGTCGCGATCGTGAGACAACTATCTGGTAAACAAGAGGTGAACACGCAACGTTGTGAATATTCAATTAATTAACACGGTATAACTCACGATTAGCATAACTGCTATAGGTATACAATATTGTTGGTTCGTGCCACAAGCCGTATGAGTAATAATATTAATGGTGAATACGGCACTGTCGTGGGTCAGGAGCTTTTGAGGCGTCAAACCGCAGCGTGTAATATATAGAGGACTTTTCAAATATGAAAATCGAGCCACTATCAAATTATGAGGAAGGCATGTTTACGAGCGAGACTATGAATTACAGCGGCGAGTGACGAATAATTTACGCCCGGTATAATATCCCTTCTGTACCCCAGGGCCAAACGAAATTTCATTGAGTGGACCGTATACCGTCATTAGCATGATAATGAGGTATCAGTCCGATTGATCGACTGGTCATGAAACTGGAAGCTTCCAGTATGCTGATAGCTTCAGGTATGCATACGTATGTGCAGACATGTGTTAACTAAAAACAGGTTTCGTATTAATGTAAAACAGTTGAGATACCTGGTACATTTATACCAGTAGAATATTTATAGCCTTAACTCAAATACTTCAATCTCTGCGTGACCTCCTAACATTCATTTTTTAATATCCCTTCCTCTATCACCACTTTCACCCTTGCTAAATCCTCTGCTTAAGGCTCAATCTAGTCGCTCGTATAATCGGATAAATTTCGTTGGCTTTTTAACAAACGCTCGAAATATTTGAGGGTTGTGAATAGCGCTGCAGGTAACTACCCTGCCAGTACCTATACCCCCTATCTAACAGCTGTTGATTCCGAATACAATATAAAAGCAATAAATATTTCAGTGCTACATATTCCAGTATACGTAAAATTTTTTTGTCAGTATAAAAAATTTGATAAAAAAATTTTTAAATATATTGTATTGCCTAAGGAGAACGGGGGGGGGGGGGTTAGTGATAAGGTATATCCTTATCGATGGATCATAGTCACTGTGTAATTTATCATCTTCAAAGATATTGTTTTGAAAATTAATTAATTCAACGTGACCGCCGTGCTCTGCCATCGACTAAGGTAAATACCGTGTGGGTCAAAGGTCACCTAACAAAGTTACAAGGGATGGCAACTTGGATTAGACGAAGGGCTAAGTAGTTATAGTAAAAGACGAGTTGGCACGAGGCTAGATTGCTCGGTGGACGAGCGTCCAAGAGAAAGGAATGGCGTATGAAGTGGACAGGGGTGGACGGATCCAATTATTCCCCCCTACAATGGGATTAGCCCTTAGACCTACTTCCTCTCCCTAATCCCAACAGGAAGGAATATCCGAGAGCCTTCTGCTAACGCAATGTCTTATCAAGCCATCCCCCGGGTGCCATTACGTCCTCGATTCGCCATCAAAGCATTAGCGAATGATTGCACGATAAAAGGAAACTAAATTAACCCATTAAACGCACGGCCTGTCCACGATTTCTGGCCCGGTGTTAACCGGCTGGACACTCGAGGAAATGACTTCCGGTAAAAATTACGTACCAGCCGCCCGAAGGGTATACCACTTTTATATTTATATTCCTCCCTCCCTTATGGTATATCTGAAGATACGATCTTATTACAGCAGGCCCTCGCATACCTATGCAGTTTCATTTGCATTACAAGCCTCCCCGATAAGGACCCCAGCGATCAATAACATTCGGACAATAACCGATGGTCGAAATTAGCCAATAATAAGGGCCTCATCGATTATCCACTGGACATTGACAGGACAGTGTTAAATCACACTTCCGCCAAAGCCAAAAAGGCAAGTCTAACGAGCAAGAAGCAAAGAGTCCGGAACAGGGGTAGGAACGAAGAGAGCGAGAGATTTTAATTTATTCCCGTGAGCATCAGAGAGCTTCGATCTCAATGTGGTCCTTTTCATACGTATACCCTCCTCCTTTCCATTCTATTCCTTGGTCTGGCTGACTCCATCGCTCGAGACGCGAGAAGGCCAGCACCGGCAGCACCGGCAGCAGCAGCGGCAGCAGCATCAGAGACGACGCCACTCCGACAGATGTTCGCTCGCTCCAAAGCTGCTCTCGAGTAGGTACCTAACTGCCATCAGCCATCTTGCCGCCTGTATTCCAGTAGCTCTCAATGATCTTCCTGGGATACATGAGGTACCTTGGGGTCGTTACAGAAATGTGCTTGGCTTTCATAACTCTCGACACTTGCTTACAATTGACAGCTGTCAAGGATGTGCCTGCCAATTGACTTGACGTTGCTTTATTTCCCCGTGCCATTCTTACTTGGAAATTTTCAATTGTTTCGTCCAACAATGATACATATATTTTTTAAGGGCTGCAAGTGTAGTATATATATATGTACTACAGTTAGTACATAACGAAGGCGAAAGAGTAGTAAAAAATATTTGCAAGCACAGATTCCTCGGGATAAGCGTAACTTAAATTTCCTTTAAGCATAAAAGTCGTACGTGAGAGGGGAAAAAAGAGGTACGATCACTAACGTGAATGCCATTAAAATAAATTGCCGTCTGGTGGCATCGCGAGGGGATGCGCGGGTAACGATACCGAAGGTGTGACGTTAGAGAGAGTCGGGCGTTTATACGCCTAAGAGAAGCAAAACAGAGAGTAAGTAGCCGATGCTAGCAGTCCTGGGGAGAATATATAGGCACTTAAACAGAGGGGTTTTAAAGAGGGCAATATCGGGCGCATAATAAGGGCGGCTAAAGTGAACTGCTTAATGTAGTGTAGGAAGAAACCTAAAGAGCTAAGAAGCTCGGAACGGAATATCTTCTTACATTTTCCCTCAGTGCCTCACGTGTCTACCGTCATTATTAAGTTCCCTGCGGGATCTCTATCGCAGCCATATACATAGTCACTGACCATGGACAAACGACAAATTAGCCAGGGCCGTCGCGCGCTGGCGCTAAGTCGATTGTCGTTAATTCAGATAGAAATCTAAATTGCCATTGAAACTCGAGTCGATGATAACGTTGGAGGCAATGGCACGTAGCAATCCGAGTGATGGAGTGTATACAAGTACCTACGCTATACAGAGTCACTGACTTTGCTGGAGATTTCGATGCCGACAGGCTTGCGCTATAATTGAGCAATCCTAAACTTGTGTAATCCGACTGTTCGCCTATTGCAGATATAACCGGAAATCGTAACTGGGAAGGATTACGAGGAACGACACTAGGGAATTTTCTAGTGCCATTATGAAATTCCCATCTTGTAACTTGGTAATTGTCGTGGTTAGGTTGGCTTACTTTTTTTATCTTCCATACATAACTGACACCATATCCCATTCCTGGAGCATCATTATACCCTCGTTCAAGGGTGTAGCTTCCACTTTACGCATTTCTCTGGTTGCGCACGGTAATTGCCCTATTTAGCGGCGCTTTATCCTATTTTCCTTTCGGTTGGTAGTCCTGGCAGCAATCCCTGCCGACGGCAATTTTCTTCATTAGCAAGGATTCGTTAATTGTTTCGGCTGAAACACTCAAGTGGCCGCTAACCTCTGCAAATCTACTGTAATAAATTTCTCCAGGCCGCTACCAAGAAGTGCCCCTTCTCTTCCACCCTTGGGTAACTTTCTCTCGGTCTCTCGCTCGCTCCCATCCTTTCTCTCATTTGACAGTAACAAAGTTATCTAACAGTTCCCAAATGACGATTTTCGATTCGAGAAAAAGTTTGTCAAGCCATCAGTCTCTCCGAAGTAAGATACTGCACTGCACTTGGCTCTGTTCCTGTTTTTTTGCATCCCCCTTGGCGATTCATCAGTAGCCACCCTGGGGGAGACATCGTAGACATAAAAACCAAAGGAACACGATCCTCCTGGGCGTCGTCGCCGATCTTAATCCACGAGCTTAAAAGCTTTCCGGGTACTCGACTACGATTTCCATTTGAGCTTCTCGAAAGATCCACCAGAGTTGGTTAATGGTTATAAGAAATACTCATCCATCAGCATTAGCGTTAAACGCCATGGGCGCACGCTGCCGCCGTCCAGACCCCCGACAGTTCGAAACGCGTTGGACATAATTGAGACTCTTTGTTCGGCATAAACCGCTCCTAGATGTGCGATATAAGCCTGTGCTCTTCTCGATGACATCACATCACCCATAAAAACAAATCCAGATCTATTTTCACCCAGTACTACGGGACCCAACCTCAAAACGTACACGAATCTACTTAGTGTCTATCATATAAATAGTAAGATAAGCAACAAAAAAACAAGCGATCACGACTTGGAAGAGACGCGCCTTTGGTGCTACTAGTTCAGTTACGTATCAAGCAGACTCTTTAGAATGAGCAACTAAAAGCCTCGTAGGGTCGAGACTATCGAATGACTATCATCAGTATTAACCTGAGCAAGGCACATCTCTTACCTTTCTAAATTCGGTCCCTTCGATTCGAATCGATTCCAGGAATGAGCCATGGTGCTAATCCCGCTGAACGAGCTCGTAATTATCCTTGCTCGCCAGCAAAAAGATCCGCCGTGAAACAAAGTCTTTTGGGTCTCCGGCAAGCAACATCGCCCTCGATAGTTTAGGCTTCTAACTTTGTATCAGCATGAAATCGTGACACGCATAGGCACGAGCTCATGGCTGCTACAACCAAAAAACCTGTTCTCTTGGATCCATATATTCCAATCGCCTGGTTTTCAGTTCGACTTCGTCTCCTTGTCCCATGGGGTACCCCGCAGCTTTATTAGGCTACCAGTTATTATAATAATGCCCTTCGGCATTAGCATGGGATCCCACAGCCTTGCAGATAGAAAAACATGCGAAACTCGTAGGACCACTCGTGAGAGGATCCGATGACTCAATGATACCCAAATTGTCGTTGATCGATCGTTTGGATACGCAGTGGGTATAGGGGGGCCAGTCTAATGTATCGAATAGGTCCCTAGTTTAAACTTTCATTTTTCATCTTCTGTGCCATCCTTGAAACCAAGAAAAAAATTCCTTAATCATCGACGTTTCTACTAAGGCAAAAATAAGGTCATCCTTGCTGTTGCGTCACGTGACTCTATTAATAGAACTCAGGATTGCTGGAATGGAATATTACAAGTCATTAAGAAATTCAGGTCTGATGAGTAACCGACTGATCAATATAATACCAAGAACTCGTGTATCGAGTACCATACGAGATACCGTTATCTAAGAAAATTTATCCCTTGTATTGGATAAGATTCGTCAAAGGGTGAAAACTGGATTAATTCGTTGCATCAAAGCATGACTCGTCTGGCTGATGCCGTCAAATGAGCTCTTAATGATGGTTTGATGCTGTTCTAGCTCGTGTGCCGGGTCATGTGTCAGGTTAGTGGAAGCAAAAGGTCTGAGATCTTGTCGCACGGCTCTATTAGAGGCTGTGATTATGCTCCAACCAAAGAAGGGAACTGGACCGGGATGAGAGATGAGAGGTAAGAATATGTTGTCAGACAGGTTATCTCACAAATGTTCAGCCCAAAAACCTGCCTGGGTACTTATACCTGTATCTATATGCTCTTCATGTCCTGGAGGTCTTAGTATCTATATACATATACACACAAATATAAGTAACGTGGGTTACTATACCCTGTTTGAGCTATCTTCAAAAACAGATCGTTTAATCATCATGAAATGAACGACTCCGTAGACTATACTACATTTACAATGTCTTTCCCCATATAACAGTATCTATACTGCATACGAATATATGACATATAAATTTGTCCGATATTAGACAGATTCCTCGAATACAAACAGACTCGCCTCGTTCCTTAACGATTTCTTGCGAAGCTCCCTCGCGTTTCTGCATTCGTTTCACGTATTTAAATCCCAACCGATACAAAGTACTGGAAAGACTTGGAAATTGTCCTAGTTATATACCCACTACATACTACGACTATAGAGTCGCTTTAAATTAAAATGCAAGTGCCAAAGCGTAACCCTTAATAAATGTACAAGAATTCAAAATTATTTTTTCACTCCACCTACGTCATCGTAAATCCACATACGTAATGCATGTCTCAAAGAGAAAATTGAACCGCTATTCATATACGATTTCACCTAGCACAGATTCGATGCCTTAGAAAGACACGTTACGCTGAACTACAGCGAACGAGTTGAATTCTTTCCCCAAGCAATTCACACAATACACGCAACGTGTGTGACGCTAAGCTGCCACACAAGCAAATTCGGAAGCACGTGCGTAGGTGGGTGGCTGAATGCATTAAGAACGGCTGCTATTGATATAAAGATTTATACTGTGCGAACTGTAGCATATTGAAGTCTCGTACGGAAAACATATATTATACATATGCTTCGTATAATGTATTAGCCTTGGTGTTTATGTCACCATGACCCAAATACACATGACCCAAGAGTCGAGGGGAACGAACCAGGAAAAAAAGCGCCCCGACTGAGGATCTTATAGAGGGACTTAGGGACTTTCGTCTCGGTATCAACTGTGCAAACCCAAGGCGATCCCCCCGGACGAGATACAGCTCGTTTCAAATGTGAGGCGATCTTCTTACGGAAATGAATGTAAAGTTTTATCAGTCTGTATGGGATCAGTACATAATGACTTAAGTACAGGTGTACTGTTTGCAACTGGCTGTATAAGTAGCCGGGATAGTTTTAATTAGAAAAGTTGAGGTAAACATTGGTGAGTGTTGCTGCTATATGGAATCACTTCCACGTGGAACGTTGTAAGAGATATTAGAGTTGAAGTTTGTATAGCGAAGTCATATAAGAAGTGGATATAATTTCTCAGCGAGTGGACGAGATAGGATCGAAGAAAGCAGGGAAGAAAATTGGAGGCAGGTGCAAAGTGAATCGAGAGACAAAGAGCCGGGAGCATAGGGTCAAATTATACGGATGATGAACGGAGGCATTCATCATGGATACGTGATAATCATCCGTGTAGAGGCCGACGCTCCTGGCTTCATTATAATTTTAATTCGATGTCTCGATTGAGTAAGTGGTATATATAGATATACCAGTGGCAGGTATAATTTTGCGGTCGATCATCAAATAGTAAAATTTTTTTTTCCTATGAACAGTATCAATTGCGGGTTATACTGATAAGAGGAATGCTATGAAATTTCACATGGAAGGGTGTATATAAATTTAATACAGATATATCTGTATACACGTAACGTGATAAACTATATTAGAAAATTGGCGAAACTTCTCTTTTCGCTTGTACTATTATTACTATGGCACTCGAAATTCCGTGGCGCTAATAGAAATCGACTTCCTAGTACTTTCGCTAGAAACGAGCTGCTACCACGTCACACGAAGTAATTCGACCTAAAAGATATTGATCTAACGTGACGTTATCAATTTAATCTAACCGCTAGAAATCGTGATTATGTCAATTATGAGATTTTTTTTCCCCTCAAATTAATTTAAATCCAATATGTAAAAATGGCGAATTAAATGAAAAATAATAGCACAGACAAATTAATTTGCTATACAAAGAAATGATCCAATTGGATTTTCTTCTTATTTCTCAAAGAGAGATAAACCAATCATTTCAAAGCCATTCCCAGCAGCCAAATACATCAAAGTAAAACTGGTCCATCTGACTGAAGACTCTGTAACGACAATATTCTGAGAAAATAATCTGAAATAATATCGAGATCATAATCCAAGATCAAAACGACTGCAGATTTAATAAAGTCAAGTATTGCTGTAACGTCAACTAGAATAAAAAACCAAAGTCATTTGATATTTCATTTAATTCAATCTGACCTAAGCAAGTCACGTGCTACTCGACAGGGCGTGGCAATGAGTAAAATCTATACTCTCCTACTTTCAACTCTCTCGAGATTCTCTCCGAAGTACATACAAACCTATATATCTCCATGCAGCGATATACACAGCAGCCCTATACGTCTGTCCTGCACCGCGGAGATTAAATCTAAAACAGAGGCTGCAGTGAAGAAGAGGTCCACGAGCAGTCGCTGCTCTTATACGGTACCGGTGTGTCTGAACTTTTATCAAACGTTCTTCCATCATGACTTTTACTTCCCCGGTGAAATACCGCGCTTTTGATCTTCTCCTTGTAGAGAAATCGAACAAAGGTGTAAAACCTCAGGACTCGGCGGGTTTTACCTTTTCCGTTTTCACAGTCGCCCGTCGCCATTCAGGAACATTGTAAACCGTATCATTGTGGGTGGAACCTATGTACACGGAAAGTAAGACGGGTTCGGGCGAGGGCGAGTCCGCATGTGGCAGTAAACCCAGATTGCAAACGTGCATTTATCTCGCGGTTCACTCTCCCTGAACTCGCCGGTCGCGTCAAGGATGGTGCAAGCGAGACACGTTGCGCTGTTTGTACTCTTAACACGTGAAGTGTAATGCGAGTAAGAAGGAAAGAGGGAGCAGCAGCTTTACTGCAGCTTAGCGTCGAGGTAACGCCGAGGTGAGACTTGGGTCGAGGTTACAGCATCCCGACGTAGGATGCAGACTCGTTGCTTTGCTCTCACGCTTTATCCAATATATATGTGTGTGTATATATATGTACTAACTATATAGACGGGTTTCCATAAGAGTCCCATATATACTGGTGTCTTCAGGGCCGATGAGAAATATTCTCAAGAAAAATTCAGGATAGTTCTCGTCGAGTGGTATATACGTATATATACACTATATATATGATCGAAGGGCCTCTTCGCCATCCTCGATCGCCTTGAGGCTTACAACTTTTGCATTATCTCGATTCCGCGCGAAACCCTGGGTAGGTACCAATATGCTTAAAAATATATAGATATATTAATACCGATATATTATATTTCGTATTCTTCTTCTTTTCTCTTATTCGTTTATGATTTCGTATTATATTCTCGCCGTTTTATCTCTAGCGTATATTTATGTGCCTTGGGGTTTTAACTGGACTTCTTTTTTTTGTTATTATTAGCATTTTATTTTTTTCTTAATATTATCTTTGCACACTCTCCCGAGAGGATTTAATCGTGCTCTTTAGTCCTTCATTGACGAGCTCAAGATGGTGACGAGATTCAATGCTAAACGAAGTAACGGTTCTTCTATGCGACATACGATATTCCCTCTTGGCTTAATGAGTTGACAGAGAGTGACACGTTAACCCGTTCTAAGAATTCAAGACGTTAAAATAACAAGATAATATTACATTGCTCGTAGCTGGTAGGAGTCATGTAAATGCAGCCGAAGGTATCCGATGAACGTTTAAGGTATTCGTGGGCTGTGGATGAGGCTGAAGGAATCCATGTACTATCGAATTCTAAAGTGATTTATACCTACCGTGCGTTAACGTACAAGAAGATTAAATGCACGATACTACCACCCATGACGAAAGTAAATTACGGAATCGGTAAGATCGAACGAATAGTGCAGATTGAGCTGAGAAAGAAAGAAGCCTGAGATCGGCAGGACGGAAATATAATCGTAGGCGCAGGACAATGGCGTATCGTAAATCGCACTATAATAGCGGGAAGTCGGCTAAGTCTTCGTCTTCGGAGTTTACCCAGCGGCTTAACGTTAGCTTTGTTTGCGGCACAAATTAGTGTTTGCTTCTGCGCAGCTTTGCTTTGTCGCATAATTGTGTTTACTATCGAGTCGGCGCTAATTTCCTGGCATTACCAGCTGCACTTCATTATTGCAAGGTTTCCTGCGGTCGCGTGGAGTTCACGGGGAGTCGTTCAACGTTCAGCCTTTATGGGTATGCCCACTTGACCTTTGACCCCGAGAAACATTTGCTAGGTTATACTATACCGACAATGAGTATTAAGTTGAATTAAGCAGATGAATTTGAAGCGTCGTTGAAAATTATGGTTTCTCGTAATAATTATTCTATACGGACTCTGTACGGCGTACTATAGTCTAAAACACAATATTTGCGTAAAGTGCATTAAACATAAATGCATTACGCTGTACGATTGTATCTCATAGAATTTACTAATCTCGTAAGTGCATCTGAACATGATGCTTCGAAGCATATTGCTCATCCTCGTACGAACACAACACGTGTACCATTCCAGCAGCCGATGCTGGTCCATGACGATGTTGAGGCAGTGGCGTAAGACGTAAAAGAAGGAAGTAATACTTTATAGAGTAATAAAACGAAAAGCTGTAGCAACGAGTCAAAAGATTTTCAGACTGTCTGTCGTCGTGCTTTGCTCAGCTACTAGACGTTACTTGGAAACTCAGGAATTCGGCGACTGCGTTCACCATATACTTTGATAAGTTAATGGTCCACGACGACGAATGGCGACCATCCCGTTCGCAACGGACGTCACGCTTTTTTCATTGTCGGGCTGGTTTTCGGTATTTTACAACCACCCGATACCCGACGGCTGCCATAAATTAAGGCCCGTAATACCAGCCGATGTGTAAACCTTAAATCCTAACGATTTACGATCTCCAACGATCCGATTGTCTTGACGAGATTGAACGATCGCCGGGAAATATTGCCCAATGCATGTACGTCTTGTTCGCGGAAGTTCCTAAAGCGGAAGTGAGCATTACTTTCACGATTACGCTCACCAAATATGGTGGGGGGGAGGTCTGGCAGGTACAGAAGGACTAGGTCTGACTGAATGGGACGAGCTAAGGAAAGTCGATTACGCTTGTGTGCTGACATTTATAACAGCATTTAAAACCGATGATTAGCGCGACAGTTAAAGACGATTGGAAAGCGCCACGCACGAGCGAATAATTAACATGTAACAAATAGAGGCAGTTTCACTCCGATCCGTAATATCAAGTCGGGTTAAGTGCTGAAAATTACTTGTAATTACGGTGCAGCCAGTCGTAGCAATAAACTTCCCAAGGCTCCGGTTGGCAATCTTTCGCATTAAAGGTCATCTCGCGCGGCGTGCAGAGACCTCACTGACGGAGTTATATTGTAATCGTGATCATCGGATCGCTCGAAGCTCCGGAGGTGGGCAGAAACTATTCTAAATAAGTTTACTGGCCGGGTTGTTGCCCTCGGCTGAACTCAACTCGGCAGACACTACGAGCATTTGACATTGGAATCAAGAGAAAGAAAGAGAGAGAGGGACACTCTCTCTCTCTCTGTCTTTCTCTCTCTCTCTCTGGATACGAGCTGTCGAGAGTCGTTCCAGTCAACCGTCGTACTAGCTGCACCTTCACTCACTGCACCTCAGACTCTAAAGACTCTTCCCAACGTGTGCTTGACAACCTAGGCCATACTTCAGGCTCGTTGCTCCTTAACAAGATTCATCTAGGAGCAAAGATCATAATCAGCATACTTACCTAAAAAGCAACTTCTTCGCCCTCCTAATAGTCTAAATAGTCAACAAACCTGTAACAGCAATTAGATGATTTCCTCGGAGAATTAAGTTCGATTGAAATCTGTCGGAAAGTTGCGTCAGCGTCCCTAATGATTGGAGTCTCTGGCCGTAAATTACAAAATGTCTGTTCCGTGATGTGTCTCATTCTCTGTATAAGTACCAGGAGAAAGCATGATCCCTGACAGTCGATATGATATCCATAAGTGAGTTGGTACTGATACAGGAGGAGCATCGACCTTGAAATCGCATACGCTATATATAAATTATGTTTGAATCGAATCTTTGTTATATATCGTGAGGTATACATCACGATATACCGTGTGTACTAATTCGATCGTTTTTTATTATGCCTGCAACAGAGTGGGATGACTATTCAGAATGAGAAGGTGGAGACGAAGGAGGATCAGAGATAGAAGAAGGAAGCTGAAAGATATCTATGGGCAAGGAGGGAAGAGGGGGGACTGAAACGAGACCAGCCAAAGAGTAGAACAGGACAATATTATCGTAAGATACAATCTCAGATGCCTCAGGCGCAGCCCTCTCAGGCACGTCACATTGCAAACAGTGGACAATAAGGCTATTGTTGGTGCATAATGGCTGCTCGACTGGTATCTCGACCTTACGTGGCCTGTACCATTCTCGACCTTAGGAACTCCAGCTAGCTAGCATATGCCATATCCATTGCCGGAAAAGTCACTTTAGAACGAATAAGTCATAGTTCTAGCACGCGACTCATTTTGTCGACTGGTATCCTTGACGATCATTTTAAAATCGCCTTTATGGGTTTTGTGGACCTTTGAAACAGGTTTATGGGTACCCAGAGAATTGAATCACGAAACGAAGACGATGAACCGTGAAAGGTTAATCGTATCTACTATAACCCATTCGCCATGTAGGATATCGAATATTCATTTAACAAGGATTATGTTGTGGGACTACGAGAAAATTGATGACGTACAGATTTAATAATGGTAAAAGACAAAAACGTACTCTGTACACCTTTGTCCTATAGAAGCTAAGATGTCGCTTATATAGACGACTCGCTGTACTGGCACGTCGAATCTTAATTGAAGAGAAGAAACCAAGGGAAGAACTTGACAGAATAGGACTTGGCTTTACGACGCTATTAAAGTGTTTGTCATTTACTCGCGTTCGCGCTAACGTTAAGCTTCCAGCCATTTATCCTTGATTGCACTCCTTCTGAATGCCGCTTCAAAGTAATGACTGTTTCCCATCGTCTAACGGGTGTATATTTATCCTTGACCTATGAACAAGGAAGACGACCTACTTGTGTGAGGAAGATATCGAAGTGTTAGATAATAATTAGAGTTCATTGAAGGTAAACAAAAATATAAAAAAATTATAGACAATAATTTTACATTAGATTTTATAATGAAAATTCATGTCGGATCTAAATAATTCGGTAATACCAAATGAAATTTCCAGCGAATGTCATGCTGGAAAATAAAATTCAATAACATTTTATACGATTATTTCAAACGCATGATCTTTATTAAGAAATCATTAAGTCATGTCACATTGAATAAAGGAGTATTATCCATTATATAAATTACAAGCCTCTTTCGTCGTTAATCAAGTGAATGGCAAAAACTCGAATACCACAAAACACTTTTTGCCAAGGGATCGATAACCTCTGGAGTAATGGATCTCTACGGGTCCATGATGGATCATCGACTCTGAAGAAGGTCAGTCAAAGCCAGAGTGGAATGACTATAAATATATGATAGTATACATTCATCACGGCTCATTAATAATTCTTAATCAGTAATTAACCCTCATTGTACATATATATATACATATATATCACAGTCTTCTGGTATCTGATATCGTTCCGCGATATAAACGCCAGGACTGATGCGAGCCGTCAGAAAGCGTCCGCCGTCGCGACGCCCCTACCGAAGACCAACGTCTAATTTGCCGCGAGACCCGGTCAGAGCAAACAATTAATTTCACGGCGTGGCACCAGCGAGCGTTTTATTTGAAGAAAATTACGCAAGGGACTCGAGTGACATTTTGACTCTCAAGTCTGTTCTGGTTCCTGGCAAAGATTCCTGGCGGCCATCGATCATCCGGCGACACGGCTGCTTCGCGGTGCACGAACGAATTTTATATGCAAAACGAGCAGCCTATTTTGCAGGATCATGAATATTGATTGTTTACTCGGGCGAGTATCGTGGCACAATGGATCGCGCCACTTTGCGGTAAACCATAATCTGTAATACGAGTCTGGAATAGCAATGCGTGTTATTCCTTGCCGAGATTCTTTACGACATTACGGACAAGCAATATTTACGTTCAATCGAAAAGATTTTTCGCAATGCATTTGGCATGTCAATATCGCACACACACACATATATATATACACATATACACTCTCACACTCTCAAAACACATTTTGCGAAATATTCTACACTCTCACAATAAGATACCTTCCTGAACGAATATCACGAATTACACCAATTCCCATAATTATCTCCATTCCACGATTCACGAATAAATCAGTAGCGGGGTTTCTTTACCTAATTGCAAAATCAAGCTGTCTCATTTCGCTCAATCCTAGATACATGTACAGCTAATAGCTACAAGCTATAATACACAGTCCGCTAATCGCGTTCCCATTTACGTATATTTCCATAAAATTATCAAATTATCTCACGCGTACACGGCCACCCGATCAACGCTGACTCGTTTGCGGGTATGTATATTAAAAAAATTCATCATAAAGGTCCAAGATATAAAAAGCAGAACTCTATCAAATGCTTAAGCACGTGCATTATATACCTGTAACAATTCTGACTGCAACTTTTCTGGAAGGGACCTGGCAGCGTGAGGCTAGCGAGTCGAAGGAAGGTAAATTCATGTTTCTTGTCTGGGCTTACATATTGCAAAGGGAGGCCCGTTGGCAGGGCTTCGGAGGGCATTACTCAGGTAAGCCTGACTTGGCAAGTAGATCCGCGGGTTACAGTTAATTGGCTTCGGGGCTCGGGCGCGGCCGCATGCACGTACCGTAAGTACAACGCGTGCACTTAGGTACGTCTGCGTACGCAACGACGTATATATACACACATATATGTATATATATGCACACACTGACACATAAGAACCGTGGAGCAGCATGGCAGCAACGTAGCAAAAGAGTAGATACGATACGCAACCAAGATTGCACTGCTACGCAAGTACGCACGACCGCACGCATCGACAGGCTTTTGGCGTTAAGCGAATTCTTGGGAGCTCGTAATTTTTTGGTTTCGTCTCCACTTTTTTGTTTCATACCAAGACACTCGCCTCGTCAGTCGGAGAGCAAAAACTGCCGTGTTACGGACTTACGAGAAGGTCGGCAGGCATCTTTGCCGATCGAGCGACAACCTTGCAGCGCCTTGACTTCGTCCTCTGACATTTTCTTTTTCATGTTTTTCTCTCTCTTTCTTGTATTCTCGTAATGCGTTACTCGCACTTTCCCGAAATAGGCAAAACGTAGATAGACGCATCGTCCCACGACCTTTGCTCGTTTTCTTACGCAATTTTTTGATGTGAAACATCTAATGGCGCGTTCCGCAGGGGACAGAATGTAAGACGCGGTATTTTCAGGCTAGTATTGAAATATAGGTATACTGGAACGCATACGCTGTAATCCTGCGGTAACCAGGGTTACCTCGCTATCACAAAATTATTTTAACAATTGATGTTTCAAATCTACCAGGCGTCCCGCGACGGCTCACTTTTTTTTAATTCAGGGATCGAATGCCATATATCTATATATAACGGATGTATGCGTGTATGTATATGCGCGCTTTATTATCCATCATGCAAATTTTTCAGCTTGTAATTATACTCAGGAAGTTCTTTTCATATTGTTTCCGCTCGAGTTACTCTATCGATCGTATTTCATTTTTAAACCGGCTCCGCTATAAGTTTATTAACGATAATCGTTTCTCCAAGGCTATTTCACTTGCGTGAAAATCAGGTCAAGATCGTACGAGGGAATTATTGCTGAAGTGAGATAAAAAATATATCTCGGAGAAAGGATACTCTTCTCTGTTTTTAACATATATCGATAACAAGAGAAACTCTTTCAAGGCTGAGATATTCCGATCGCGAGATTAATTCATTAATTCGATATGAGACTATGTCTATAGGCTGTGTATATGCATATATATATATATATATACACAATAAAATATTACTATAGACGAGGCACTCGAAGAGATTGAAATGAAAAATACAAACGTCCAGAAATAATCAAGCGATATGCCAAGAAAGAAATGTTTTATCGCGATGCTTTATTATAACGCACGATTCACCCTGTTATCAGATTAGAAATAGTAATAGTGACCACCAACAGGACGATATCATAAACCATTTCGGACAATCTGATAGCAGCATCTGCGCCTGATTAACGACTCTCATCTCGCATGGATTTGACTGTATATTGTTAATGGAAATAGGATGGCTGGGCAATGCGTCTTTTTCAGCGTCCAAGAAAAGAAGAAAAGACGTAGCTAATACGTCTTTACGAGAATCGCCATGTATAGGCCGTCCGCTCGAGTGTTAATATACGACTGCTACGCGTGTCTCGAGAATGATTATACGAAGAAGAAACGTAGCCAGCACCTGCTACTCCCATACTATTAACTCCGATAAACCCCCCCCCCCGAGTAAAAAGTTAATCGCAAAGTCAAAAATCTGCCAGCCAGGTTAAACTTTAGCAAGAAACGTCCCCCCGAAACGGTTGAATAAAATATTACATCAAAATAGATATAACGAAAAATTTATTTTAATAATTTAAAAAATATCACCTCGGACAAATCTACATACGTCAGCCTCTAGCATACAGATACGTGGGATAACCCAAGGAATGCGAGTGGATATTAAATATATCCGGCACGTGAGACGTACACACGTCAGCCATCGTAAAAGCCTGTTGGTCTTCCTCTACGTTGGCATCCAGTGGAATATTTATCGAAGCCCCTCGTCGACGCGAAATAAAAGATTCCCGGAAGACAGCCCGAGAGGCTGTAGTCGAGGATAAACACTGAGGATGTTTCCGAGAAGGGATATATGTATGCTGGGGATCACGAGGCGACGGATGCTCCGGCACCATTCTTCAGGACACAACTCCGAGCAAATATCAATGTAGCCATACAAGGTGTACGTATGTATGTGCACGTATGTTAAAACATATCAAACGAGTATTTCATCACCGGTGTTACTCGGTGGATCGCGGAAATTGCTATGTAAACGGCAGAAGCGCACGGATCGTTCATCTCGGTCAGAAGATCCGGTCGGTGGAGCCAACTGAAACGCAGGACACAAACTGGATTACGATTATATGGGCGTTTAATAGGTTTGTCGGTATAGGAATCGGTCGACTGTATATACATATATGTATAGGTATATACATAAATGGTATAATATTATAGGTAACGTCTACCAGTTGACAGACAGATGACTACATGTGCGTATACGAGTAACAGTACCTATTAGCCGCTTATACGCGCTGGCTTTAAAGTGCAGTTCAAAGGATACGACTATTATGAGTTACTGCAGGGTAATTTGTAAAAAATTGTCTTATACTGTATCCTTATCACTGTATGCCATAGTAAAAAAAATTGAATTTATGATTGACGGCGACGACTGGAGTTAAAACGGCAATAGGTGTCTCTGTCATATGCCAAAAAAAAAGTTTATGTCTTGTCGTTGCCAGCGAAGGCGACTTTATCGCTGCGTGTAAATAAAAAGAAGCATGAATGCGTGGCCATCGCTGGGAGCGGGAAACCGACTCGTAACAATAATGCGGTGATACGAGTGTTACTTTGTTACTGTATGTGTATACTTTATATATTAGATAGTAGGCACATAGGTATTACTATAGTTTGTGTATTGAAACAATATTGTGGTTACACGGTTATCGTTGTTATTGATGCTCGCGTATATAGCTATAGGAAGACTCGTTTTATTCGGAGATGACTTCTCGTTAATATATAAATATATCTATCCAGCATCCTGAAATTTCTTTGAGTCTCTGTTCGCGAACGTGACTCTCTGTTATCATTTCCGGGGACGAAATTGACTGCGCTGTTGAATATAGACGGAAGTATTCCGCTTCGTGACAGATCGGAATATCGATGGGAAATGGACCAGGAATCTATTCAGTTTCCATACCTGACGCTGCATCTTGGGATTTTCAGGATCTGCCGTCTCTACGTGCGCAGTCGGAATAGTATAGTAGGAATAGGGGAGAAATACAGTGATGGACAGACCCATCTCAGCGCTCGCTTCGAAATTGATTTCTTCGAAGCACAAACAATGGGCGGAATTAGTTCAGGAATCTTGTGCTGCGGTGTATACATATATGGAATTCCAGAGATTTTCCTTGCAGCATCACTGTACGTAGATATACGTATAATATCAAGCGTTCCAAAATGAGCGGTCAAGGTCAAATCTATTTACGACTCCGCTCGGGAATGACTGCACGGAAATAAATATAGGCTGGGGTACAAATTGAGAATACAGAAGTATTAATAATATATTAATTTTTTTTTAGACGCTATAAATTGTATTTCTATAAATTATACAGATTATCTAACTATTATCAAAAATTAGCCCGTCATTGAAAAATACGGGCTATACAAACATGTCGAGTATCATTTTTAATAAATCGACTCTTTCGCAATTGTATGGAAAATTTTTCTTTTTCATTCCCGACTTGTTCGAATGATCTGCAATGCATACAAAATTCGTGTGTGTCTCTTTATACCCAGTAAAGCTACATACACAGGTACGGAAGTACGATAGGAGTCATAGCCATTAGTACAGTTGCCGCAATTGATGGTCGGAAACCCCTCCAGCGCTTGTGTCTATCCCTTACCCCCCACTCCTTGAGCTAACCACAAAAGTAGCGAATTATAGGCGTGACTATCAAAACGTATGGATCCCCACTCTTGGATGCTCCCTTGATCTTGTCAGTCAAAATGGCACGTAAAAAAGATAAATACAGATTATATGTAGCTTTTTACTTATCGGTTGTTACCTTATGCAATCCGGACTTGCTAGCATCTGCTAGTTCTGTTCTCTGCGTCTATCCCTTAATACTTCTTAATGTTCCAGCTGAAGCAGAATATTGCTTTTAAGTGTCAGTTAGCCAATTCTAAATGAAAGCATTTTCAGTTCCACGGCAAAGTAGCGATGCTCTCTATGTTCCTAGATATCTACAAAAAGGAAATGCATCTAACTCGTTGCAACCGCAACTGTACATAGAGATGCAGCGGAGATAATGGAAGACTCGGGTGCTGCGAAGGTGGATGAAGGCGAACCGAGGCGGTTCCGGATGGGAGACGGGAGGGAGGGAGGATCGGGGGTGGCTGAACAAGGTGCAAACGGGGGATGAATAAGTAGCTGCGGCGCTGCACGAACGTTGTATTGATCACTTGGATGGAACTGGGTTAACACGACCCGACCACCCTCTTCCCAACCTCTTCCACTCTCTTTCGTATCCTCATCCCTCTTTCAGCAACTTCCCCTATACCCGCCCCACTCGCTCGGCTACCTATCACCTATCTACCTTACGCTACAAATCCGTGTAACAATTTTTCCCCGACGTTTTCCCGTAACCGAAACTTCCTCGTGGAATATTAAATTCCGTAACGCTTCCGATCCAATAACGGTTGGAGAAATCCATTAGCCGGAAATCGGTACTTGTATATCGTCCGATCGGTAGAATATCTCGAATAACGTTTTGAACGATAAAATTTAGTTGGACTTTATACCGACTTCCAATTGCTGTTCTCGTATAGCCATGACAAATTTACCAATAGCCATCACACAGCTGGACGGTGTTCCGAGTTGAATATTCTCCAACTTCCTTATATGCGTAACGTTACGTAGAAACGATGATATAATTCCTTTCGTTGTAAATTCTTAGCCAGCATGTGCACGTACACGCTCGTGACTGGAAACGCTTGGAGCGCATTTAGCGATCAGCCACGTATCTCGCTTAACGCTCCTTGACAATTACGAGGCACTTTGGATTCCATTTTGAGAGACTCTCATGCGTTTCCCGCTCTCTTAAAATATTTTACGACGACAGTTTGTTGAGATCATAATAAAGTGGCGGATGTCGGGTTATGCGCCAGTCATGAAATACAGCATCGCAAAGTATTTTCACGTAAAGGAAAAAAAGAAAAGAGAGGTCCAAGTGGTTTGGTTGAAATTATCTTTGATCATTAAAATATTATTGGCATTTATTCATTTTAATTTGTCATTATTCAAAATACGATTGCAGGACGGGGCAAATTACTGTGCGTTGCGCTCGATGCATTTATTAAAGAATAAAGTGGTACTGTCTTTCACGTTACGTTAGGTACTGTGTTCAATATCGAAGGGAGTGCTGTGGTTATTATTATACGGCAAAATAATGTATTTTCGTTGTGACTTTCCAAGAGTACGCATACAGCACAACTGTCATCGGGTGTTCCAATTTGAATGGCACTGCACGTCGACAACGTATAAAATCATTATTTCGCTCGCGTAAAATTAATGTTTGCATTTGGCTGCGCAAGTTCGCCGATCAACGAGATTACGCGAGAACGCAATACGATCTAATAAATCAGTGACAGTCCCAGTAGAGTTCTATGCGCGAGAGTGGCGATGTATGCGTTTTCATTTTCGAAAGCAAAACAGATTGTCAATTACTGCAAATACGTTTATATTAAACGATACTGTGTGTTCAGTTCGAAATAGTACAGTGTAGTGGATGAAGAACTTTTTTTTTAATTTCCATCCCTTTTTTCTCTGACTCGAATTAACTTCGCCAGACAATACTAGACGGTCCCAAAATCAATTTGAAATTCAATTAGGCCAACGACACACGAACCGGAGTAAATGTTTAATCGCTTAACGAAACCGTCATAGGAAACAGCCACTCGGTTCGAAACTTTTCAGCCAAGGGTTGGCCTTTGGAAGTTACTACGAATCGTATAAATACGATCAAACTTCCTAAGCGGATGGGGGTTTATACGCGGTTAGAGTAATCGAGTACAATGACGAAGGGTTTGGCACGGGAAGGAACAGGAAGGAATAAGCTATTGGTCACCAGTGAAATTTGTTAAGTAGGGAAAAGGGATCAATTAGAGGAATATCCAAAGGGGTGTCGAGAGGATGTAAGAACAGAAGCTCCGCACTACCATCAAGAGGGATATCAAAAGGATTGATAGCCAAGTATGAATATTTTTAGGATAACACAAATCTTCCACCCCTCGGGATACTCGCGCTGCTTTACTTTTAACATAGGACCTCGGTGATAAATCAGACAGAAGTTCACTCTTAGGAATCAATATTTCACATAAACTCCGAAACAAAGAGCAATCTTGATATACCCGTAGAATTTCTGAAACGCTCGAATGGAAGTCGTCGGAGTAAAAAAAAGAAATTAAAATTATATCAAAAAGCTGGAATAGCAGAGTTTTAATTATTCCATTAGTTATATTTAATTAATAATAAATTACAAGCGCACATAGCGCTAATAGTATGTAATACATGGTAGCCCATTCTTTTGAGAATAATAAAGGAAGCAACATTGACCACTCTGCAGTCTCCATTTAACACGCCCCGGAAAGGCGAATACGAGGGGACAGTAAGGGGTCGTGGAAGTGATGAGGAGCGGGTTGGAAGGGTAGAACGGAGGATCAGGGGTCCTGAGAGGATAAGAGGGTCGGCTCTGCCGCGAGGAGTTATTGATTCCCGGGTTGGCGAGTGAGTCGAGTCAGCGGAGAGATGAGGTGAGGTGAGCTGGCATGAGTTCATTGCAGTCGAGTCAAAGTCACTGCTTGGGGAGAAACACTGGTAGAAAGGAGCGAGTAGGACGGGACGATATCACAGTAGTAAAGTAAGAGAGTGAGAGCGATATAAGAGTAGATATGGAACAGAAGGGTATAGCTTTGCCGCAATTTTACCCTTTACCCCTTTATGAATTCTATGCCATATGAAAGGTCTACGTCTATGCACTAGCTGAGCGAAGCGCGATCGGAATTACAGTCGTGGGATAACGATAAAGGGAATTGCAAGCTGCAACGACGGTTGTTACTGTACGAACGTAAAGAATGCAGGTACGTATACCATCCCCTATAGAATGACGTTTCTTTTTTTTAGTTTACGAAACAAGGGGTCTTTTGTTTTTTTCCATCTACAACGAGGACCCTGAGCTTTTGGTTTCCGTATTGTGGATATACTTGGGAAATTGATATCCGGCTTGTTTCAAATCGCCATCCCTTATTTTACTACCCTCACGTATATAGCGGTCGGCCCCGCCGGCTGTATGGTTCTCGCCCATTGGTCTTCAGGAATTCCTTGACATCCCTTATTCAGCTGAATGATATGGTTGCCTCCTGGGGATAATTGGATCGAATCGGAAAAAAGTTCCCCCCGGATTTCGCAACGGTAGAAGAACCAGCCTGTCGCAAACTCGTGGTTAGATTTCTGAATACACCGAAGGTGGTTTCTGATCCCGTTAATGGATTTGGTGGTTAGCGTACGAAGGGCACCCTTACGAGTTGTTGGCTATAGGGCTTGGCTATGGTTAGGAAGGTAATGTCGACTTGCGGCCGGACCATACCGACCACTGTCGTCTCACCCTTTAAACGTCAACCTCGGCACCCCTTTCCTTTTGCTTTACCGAAGCCACCCTCCAGACCGGAACTCAAGGAGGTTTATCGAGGGGTCGCCTGGTTTCGAGCCGAGAGGGCGCACTCAAGCCGAGCGAGATAAGCGCTCCCTGTTTACCGGCGCCCCTTTGTGCATGGGGGATGATTACGGCTGCGATTTCTACCCGATATACTTTTTATCGGACCCGACGAAAATCACCCGCGCCACGGAACATAACCAAGAGTCACGAAACGGAACACCGTACAGAGTATTACTTCCTTCGTCTAACCCTCGAAGAAATCTATACCGATCATCGGCACAACGCGACATGTTTTTCCCAAAAAAATCCCAGGTCGGACGTTGTCGAGAATGACGTCAAAATCGCAAGAAACAAAGACAAGAGTAACTCGTGGGACTGACGTTGTATAACGTAACATTTTTAATTATTTAGCCACCATATACGTACAGCATAGCACCTTGGTATGAGGACGAGAGTGAAAGAAAAAATAGAATTGGAATTTGCGAAGCGAGCGATGAGCGAAAAAGTGGTAGGGTCCGACGTTGATAACCCGATAGATAACATTACCGTGAATGGATCCTGGCGGAGCCCTCGTATTTATCCCCGGTAAAATTAATCTCGAGACATTTGGGTCAATAAAATCCAACTCCCCGAGCCAGCAAGGCCTCCCGCTGTTTACTTTATCTTTCGACCTCCCACTTCCTCGTTCTACTTCTTCTTATTCTTCCTCCTCCTTCTCTTGCTCTTCGTATATATCCTCTACACCCCTTAACTTCCTTCCTCCATCAGACCCGCCCCCCCTCCCCGCCCCACCTCAACCACTCGAAATCCGTTACTAACCCTAATACTGTTACCACCCGTTATCCCTTTTCTTATTCCTATTCTTCTTTCTCCCCGGGGTAACCGCCGGTAGACACCGACACGGCAGATCTATACCTTCTCTTCCTTACCCGAGTAGCTATATTCCCCAACGTTACCAAGACTTCCATTAACGTGTGCCTTATATACCTGCTCTTCCTTTTCCTGGAGCAACAAGCATCCTGTGCTGCACTCAGTTAAATGGCTTATCTGCTACAGCTAGAGTACTTAGAGTTTTCTTAATAACGAGAAAAAGTCATGCTCGATCTTTCTAGTTTGTATCTCCTGTTGCCGCCATCCTCCATGCCTCTCTACACGCTTTTATTTAATTCTACCGAGCTCTTGCACCTAAATACCAGACTCGGTACTCTGATGTTAATACAAAAGCTAATCGATGGATCAGAGATATTATTTAATCGCGTAAAAGGATATACCGTGTAATTTTAATGATGATGATGATGCAGAGACTTATGAGAAAACGTTTATAAGAATTTTCATGATATATGGTCTGTTTCTCTTATTTATTGCAGGGATATATACAGTTCCTTAACTATCCTATATACATGCATATACAGTAACCTGTGCGAGATCTTATATGGATTATATGAAATGATCAATCAGTGATTCATCCCGTACCTAAAAATTTTACCCGGGTATTCTGTAGCTCGTTCTTGCGTCTCGTAGAAGCAAGCTAGATCGAACAAAATTTCTCTAATCGATACACTTACAGAGAGATCTGTTAAGGAACAAGGGTAGCTACAGTGCGAAGGAGTTACAAGGGATTCGGAGGGAGGATAGGATGGCAAGGAGTTGAAAGGTCTGACGGGTCTTGGAATGAGGGATAATTGCGTTAAATAATCAAGTGGAGGGAGAACGAACGGTATAAACTGCAGAGTGTCTCTCGCGCGGCTAAAACAGATCTAAAATGGAGACAATAGGGGGTGGCAATGAGTATACGTACTTTCCATTGTGCTTTGTTAATTAAAAGCCCTCGCAATTACCGTGCCACAACTGTTTCTTTGGTTCGGTGAGGTTCATCCCCGCTTGTCTCACCAGGCCAAGCCCGTCGCCCGCTATAAATCCCAGACAAAGAGCCACCCCTGTGCCAGGAAAGAAATGAGTACTATCGAATAAAAATCGTCGAGTCTCGGCAAGATGAACATTTTCGGGATAAACCAGCCATCAACCCCACTAAAGACAAATAGAAACAATCCAGCTGAATAGGGGTACATTTTTCAAATTTAGTCCTAACGAAATTCTATTCGACCTCCGTCCTCCCTAAAACATCCCCCCGTCACTCGTTTACTCCTCGAACACCCCTGACACAGACTCCGGCTTGAGAACGAGGTGAATCAACGTGACGTCGACCCCAGAAGATTTGAGCCTGGCGTTCAAAGAAAAATTAAATCCTCTAGGTCCGAACATCAGTTTTGATTGGAGTACGTATAACCATTAGACAGGCAGAGAGCGAAGCCGCGAGGCTAATTCCGTAGGATATTAAAATGAAATTCCAAGAAGCCAAGACGATAAGAGTCTCCCGCGTAAGCCCACTCGAGATTATTAACTCGATTTCATGAATAAAAATAATAAAGGCGCACCGCGCGCCAATGGGACGAGCACCCATTATAATACAGCATCGCGAAGCCGAAGCTCCCTTTAGCAGCATCTGCGCATGCGCACTTTCTCACCGGCAACCCAACTACGTAAGGGCTCGTTCCACTTACGCGATCGTGACTCTTTTAACGCCGCCACTTACCACGAATTTGCATAGGCTAATATCCCTCGAAGCCCTTATCGGTTTCAGACCTTGCCAACATCGGACCCCACTCTACATGTACTATACGCTATATCTCAAATAGCATATACTACAGTATTCTCATTATAACCCAACTAGTCTTGCACTCCCAGTACACAAAAACTATTGCGTGCATTACATACGACATATGCCCGTAGGTAAAGTTACGTATCCCTCGGAATAATCTCTACGGATAGTTAACGCAAGCAGCATTAAATACAGACGTGAACCTAATAAATTACAAAAACCTGATAAAAAACCATTGATAATCGGATCAGTGGGATCTCAAGATACCGCTGAGAATCCTTGATGGCGTAAAGCATCAATAGAGTCGTTTAACCGTCCGGTTTTCTGTCTATTCATCCAGACAAGTACGCACACCCTATATATGTATATAGGGCAGGTTCTTTCAAGAGTCAACGACTACGTGCTTCGTTAACGATCCCTCCTGTACTTTCTAGTTTTTCTACGATTCTCTCGCATACCCTGGCTACCTTTAGTGATCTGCTGTCACTTTAAACTCAGATTACCCAGTCGAGATTACAAGGTACGTAAGTGTGCACGGTTTATTCGATGTCTCTAGTGCAATTTGTTAATGTTACACAGCAGTGGTGGTACAGCATCTTTTTATCCTTTCTTTTTTCCTCTCTATTATACACAGTTCAATGTCTCGCATTGAATGACGGCATTCAGCCGAGCTACGAACTGTATTATCTAGCAGTGCCGTGTGTGCTCAGCAATTTAGATGAGTCACGCATTACACGTAGACCAAGTTCTAGGGCAGCAAGACAAAGATGAAGATAGAAGAGGAGAGAGAAGAGAGAGAAAAAGAGGACATTAAACTCTGCAAGTTCCTGACACTGGTCTTGATCCGAGGAGTAGGAAGACGAAGGCGAAGAAAGGACGATTAACGTGGCAACAATGGCGAGTATTGGCTCCCTATGCGACCGGTGATAATCGTGGTAGTATGAACGGGGCATAAGCATAATCCTATGGCAAGTATGATACGCCGTTGAGCCCTCGCGCGTCCGGTGCTCCCTTACAGGGTTGGGTGTAAGGGAGTATTAAACGGCAAGTATATAACAATACACGATTCGCATACTTGGCTATTACCTTTGACCGTTGCAAAGTGTGCAGTGCGAGACAAGAGTTGAGCTTTGCCGAGGCAGCCGCTCCTAAAAGTCAAAGTGCTCGCTGGACGACTGGTACAGATGCCTGTACTGCAGAATCGTTCAATCTTCACATATGGTATACCTATAGAGGCTCTGCTGATATATAGCAGAAAATTTCTGGCGCGGCTGACTTGGCAAGCTGACTATGGATCGTAAACCCTACGCCGCAAAGCCTTTTACGGGTACCTGAATTGAATAAGACGTAGGGAACTTACGATTCGAGGTACGATGATCGTTCATGGCAGATAACTTAGCCAAATAGGCAATCGACGATGCTCGCAAATCTCGTGCTTGGAAATTTCATGAGAAAAAATTCGAAAGGTCAAAATTTAATGAATTTCATACTCGGTCGTGTATCACATACCTTATAAATTACGAGTATGAAAATTCTTTTTTAATTTCCCAAACAACATTTTTTAATCAATTTTATTATGCACGAATTTTTATCTGAAAGAAAATGTACATCGTTTATCAAGCTACATTTGCTGAGCTACATCTTTACCCTTGATTACTATCCACGGTAAAAAAAAAAGTCGATACGCGGGTAAACGTATAGTATGAAACATAATGTAGAACTAGCAAACGGAAATGACTATAGTCACGACTGATGAGCGTTGACTCCCCGCATGCAATCTCATTTCGAACAGCAGCCACTATAGCAGGAACGGGGAGATAAGACACAAAGCTCATAGGTAGATAGGCGCCCAGTAATTTGCATACAGAAAGCAAAGCGCAATACGGATAGTGCAAAGGTGAACAAAACGGAAACGAGGGAAGTTTCAGCCGATGATACCGCCCTGGCGACTATAATTTCTTCCTAAGGTGGTGAAAGGTATATGATTATAACGTTATATCGTTATAATTATAATTTAAATAAATAAACAAATGCAACTGCACCATAAAAATGTCTTGTTATTTCAAAAATAATAATTAATGAATGTTAAATCAATTGGAATTTTATAAATCAACAAATTTCTATATGCATCAGCAATATCTCGATAGATCTATATAAAACGATTCGGTCTGAATTAACACAGGTTATTTTTTTCTGAATAGAAAAGTGAATGAATTCCTTGACAGAGTACAAATTCAATAAATGTTGTTTTCTATTAGCGGACTCTTTCATAACCAATTCCGACACACGAAGCCCATATTTCTATAAAACTGTTATGTCGAATTATATAAAAAGAAAAAAAAACAATATACTAAATGATATTAAACAAAATTGCTTATCTGCTGCACGAACGAAACCGAGGTCATCCTTCACCAGTGAAATTTCTCACTTAGGAATTTAAGCACCTTCCTTTGGTTATTTGTCCTTATAAGTTCGCTTTACTTTGATGGTAATTTTCCATGTATTTATGACGAATTTCGTTGGCCCTTTTTCTCTCTCTGATAAAATGTCCTGTGCTGCGTGGTGACGTCCGATCTACTTGATCGTCAGAGACAGAAAAGGGACGACACCAGGCAGCAACAGGACGAATTCGAGTAATTCACGATTTAAGTATAATTAACTTTCACTGTTATACAAAGGACGTCGCTGAGTTCGCATTTTTGTCATTACGGCAGTTATCCTAAGAATGTCACTTCGGTTGAAATTTTGGCTCATTACATGATTAAAGTAAAGATACCAGATAACGAAGCCATAGACATAGTAAACCGGGGCTACCCTGCAGTAATATTTTTGTCGACGTTTCACTGTAAAGTCCCATTCGCATGCAGTATAACCTATATCAATCAGCTGATACGTGTCAAAGGTGAAACTCGCAACGGTATAAATCAGCCACGTAAATTTGTCATTAATAAACGTAAACAGATGTGTCAAGTCTTAATACTCACGGGTACAAGGTACGTCCACACGTGTTAGTAATCGTTGTGGCAGATTAGTTTGCATGCGAAATTATTGCATTGTGTGGCGACGCGAGTGACCCGGTTTCACTAATCACGCTGTGGACAATGAGATCGCATACAGCCGAGCATGACCGCATTGCATCGTAGGACATACATATGTGCACTTACATACCCGGCGATCCTATACGTAGCGGGTGTATCGTTAGGATGGCTTTATTATTAGGCATACGTCGTAGCTGGTTTCAAAGCATAGAAGAGGATGAGACAACGGGGGAGCATTAAGGCGTTGGGAGCTGGCTTAAGTGGATGACATGGGAAAAAATAATGCCCACACTGTATCGCGCCATTATGATTTAGTTTTATTATTAGGCATATACATTACGCCCACTACTCGCAAGGTGTGTAATTCGTTTTGGATATTAGACATCCGATGCGCGCTCTTTCCTTTTGAAATTCTTTCCCTATCTCTTACCGTACCTACCACATTCGAGCCCTGGAAGCATCTGTGGGAAGAAGCATCTCACGAAGGTAAGAATGTTGGAATACCGGGAACCGAGAATATGGCCTTAAATTGATGACTCTTTAAATCGATAGTGCCTGGCCTCATTATGTGTACTAATTAATTTGAAGAAAAAAAATTAAAAAGAATTAACCGAATAATTCAATATGCATTGGCGGAATGAAATATTGATAGCCTTTGGGCCTGAGGTAGTAACCGGAAGTGTCCAATAATTCTTATTAGCATATACGATATAATTTAGGTATATGGGATGAGTTCAATCCTTAAATGTTTCTGATACTAAAATCTCATTCGATTTCAGTGAAGATTTATCCGACACACAGATATTCCTGGGTATACGAGACCAATCGGTAATACTTAAAGGCCAGTTAACAATGAAACCGACGGAATCCGATCGGACGAGCTCAGAGGCTCAGAATCGGCGCTAAGGGTTTCTGTAAACAGACTCACGCTCGAATAGCTTGACTTTGGTTCTTAGGCCGATAAACGCATCAAGCGTTATTATTTTCCCTTTGATTCAGCTGAAAGCAGAGGCCAAAGGGATGCTGCTGGCAAGGGCTTCCGTTTCTCCCTTACGCAACCAAACAATCCAGGGGTGATGTAGTCGAGCGTTGCCCGTGTCTATGGTGATGCCAGTATAGTGGGTAGCAGGGTATAGGCTACCGTGGTGTGACGGGGGTGCGTGTAGAATGACGAAGGGCAACAATGGCCGGGAGGCACTAACGCGTGCCTCTCTTTTCCTGAAGCGTGCGAAGTTTTTCAATAGCCTCGTACGTGAAAGCCGACCTGAGCATACTATAGCCGTAGCATATGAGAACCCACTCTTCGCTTGGTATGTGCGTGCGTGAACATATCCAGAGAGAGAGAGCAGCGCGTGTTGCGTTTGCCTTGAAAGGGGGAGGATTTGCAAGGAAGAGCCGAGGGTATTGGGAAAAAAAAAAGAATAAATAAAAATAAAAGACTATATATAAAAACAAGTGCAAATGCATCGTTCAGTCTTGGTATCGCAAACGGTACTGTTTTAACAAACAGGCTTTTCAAAATATCTTAAACCCGACGCGTATCCAGCGGACAAATAATCTCGAATGGATACGGGTGAGACGGACAATACGGGACTGAGCTTGGGTAGGAGAGAGAGAGAGAGAGAGAGAGGGAGAGCGACGGGGACGAGAGAAAAATGGGAAGAAAGTCAGAGAAAGGATAACCGAGAGGGAATTCCAATGTAGAGAAACGGAGACTTTCACGAAGTATACCATAGCTATTGCTCTTTGTCTGTCTTCTTGGCTAAGGACGGAAATAGGTTTTGTTTCACGACACCCGT
The DNA here is from genome assembly GCA_031762395.1 of Calameuta pygmaea. Classification (NCBI taxonomy): domain Eukaryota; kingdom Metazoa; phylum Arthropoda; class Insecta; order Hymenoptera; family Cephidae; genus Calameuta; species Calameuta pygmaea. Next base: position 217,387 of record JASANN010000036.1, on the reverse strand, counting down.
TACAATGCGTGACGAGGGGTTCTTGTATTTCTTTTTTTTCTACTGTGACGTCGACAACGTGCAACAACGACGAGGACGACAAGACGATGTGTATACCTAACCTTGAATAAAAAAAGTTAAGTCCTCTTACGTTTATAGTAGTTTTACCGTATGGAGAATGATTTTTGGAAATTTTAAATATTCGCTGGCTGCCATCTTTATTTCTTATTTTTTATGCTTCGATATTATGAATATTCTGATCGAATCTCACGAATTAGCCTGAAGGATAATAACAATAGTCTGCCGTGAATTTCATACACGAGATGCAATAATGACTACCGTGACTACCGTAATATATTTTACAAGTCGGTGCAATAAAGCAGTGCACTATTCCACGTATGGCTGACCGCTTCTCGTTTAGCCTGTCCGCATCGCGTGGTTCGTTCTTTTACATTTTTTTTCGCTCTTTCGTCCGATCCTTTATATTTCTCATATTCGCCGTATGCCCCCCCCCCCCCCCGTTCTCACGCTCCCAGCAAGTAGAAATGCAAAGTCGCGAATTTTCATGCGGGATCTGGAATTTTTCGACAAATATCAGTATTTGTATTAGAAAAACGATAGTCACCCAAACGAATGGACATTATATCGATACAACGCCACGGGTAGCAATTTGAAAAAAAAGGTTCGTCATATTTTCACACTGCGTACCTAGACGACAGTGTAAGATATTTCAATGTATCCTTCAGTTCAAGGGTTACTTACTACATGTATAAGGGTACATAGACTGACGTATGGGGTAACTTTAACGAAGTTCGCCGAGAATTTTCTAACCCCAAGTATAACGCGCCGGGTGCTTTTGGGTTGAGTTTCCCCTTGGTGAAACGATTTCTTATAGGAAAGCGCGACGAGGAAAAAACGTGAAGCGTTTTTCGATTTTCATAAATTGAAAAATGGCAAAGGAGCGAAAACATTTAAGGATATGTTTAAAGATATTTCGCCAATCGATCGAAATGTTACGACTAGTAGGAAGATATCGAAAAGTCGACAGAGATACGACGACGTAGGCTCCATATGCATACTATATATGTATATATAGTATCAAAACTCTGTATTGAACTCTGCGAATTATCGTTTCCACGTGATGATGTCAATTCGCATCTCTGAGTTTCCAATCACATAAGATATAAGATCTATCGCCGTATCTATCTATATAAGCTCTTCTTTCGTATCGGCACATCTCAACTCCAATATTTCTCTTGAGAAACATTATAAAAAAAAAAAACAGTAACTTAGCAACATAGAGCCATTAACCTCAAAACGTAATAGGAGCATGTGTGTTACATATGAAATATGTCGGAATAGATATAGACTAGTATCATAAAGAGAATACGAAAAAATAATAGTGAAAACGCAAGAAAAATAATATCCAAGAGGCGGAATAATATCGTCGGTGACTATTAGGGTTGAGAGAGAATGTAAAATTGAGCTTGAGGAGAAAGGGATTATGTGCAGTATAGGGAAAGAGTCAGAAAAGATAGTGGGGATGAACAAGCGAGAGAAAAATTGAAGAGAACGAGAGAAAAAGCAAGCTCGGAGGGTGCAGAAGCGCGTCGTTGAATAAATCAGTTTAAAAGCCGAGTAAAAAGCAAGGCTCGTGCGGCGGCATGATTTAAAAATATAATCGAAGGTCGCCACCGCGAGAAACGACGCGGACGGCATTTCCAGAGATAAGAGAAGGGCTTTAACGTAATTTGCCTTCGTACGATAAACCATCGCCCACAATTCTTCTATGCCAATACACTTATCAATTCCACACGATCGACTTGAAATATTTTTCATTTTATACATATATCTTGTCCATATGCATATACAGTGCCTATATATAGATATATAAATTATGCATGAACATATACATATGTATATATGTATACATATAACTGAATTTCAAAGACACAAATTTTCCTATATTATTATTGCATATGCATACCAATCAGATTACGCGGCAACTGCTGTAACGATGTTTCTAATTTAATCTAGGAAGGGTTATCGTAATTAATCGAGCAAACGAGTTCAGTTAACGAGACGTGAAAAAGCAGTAGGTATTTTTAAATAGGTCAATCGAAACGAACCCACTTTTAACAGCGACGGAATCGTTATCGACAAATGAACTGACAGACTGACATATGTGGGTACACACATAGGAATGACGGTAGAAAGGTAAAGGCAGAAAAGCGAACAGGCAGTCGTTTGTATAGAAGATCGTTGCCGGAAGAATCGCTACTCGATTCCCGCGTAGAATCGAGTTTTCTATCTCTAGTTCAATTTCTTTTTTTTTTTTTTTTTTTCCAAAGCGCTACCCCGATACTCCAGCAGTCAGCTTTGATCGGCGCCATCGGAACCCCATGAATAACGGACGGCCGTTCTACCGAGTGAAATTGCGGGGCCGATACGGCCGGAGCGCGCCGCTACGAAAAATAGGATTTACGTATTTACGAGGAACTCGGGTTTTGATGGGTTCCCATTCATTTCGCGCAACCACCCACGCGGCGATCATTCCTTCGATATTTTTGAAAGTCATGTAGATAGGTGAAAGATTCACAAGTAACGACAACCGCAGCTGTATACACTCGTACGATAGACTGGTTAGGTTATATACGTATATGTATATATACGAAAGAAATGACAATATAGCTAAAAGTCATTAAAACTGATTTTTTTTATCGGCAATTAATTCTATCGGTAACATTGCTATAGATTAGATAACAATATTAAATCAATAAAATATTCTTAAAAATAAAAAACATACTGACATATTACATAATCGACAAAAAAATGTATACTCTGCACGTAACACGTGGACACTAGTCGTAAGGAACAATGTCATATCTTAACACTTAATAATCCGTTCGATGTCCATCATACAGAAGCAAAGACGTAGTTGCTAGCAATTACTTGGTAAGCTCGGTGATCGACGCGCTACAAGAGTATAGAGTCGTTAGTATAAAAATAGCTACGGCGGCCAACATAATAAAACGAGGATACTGTACAACCAATATAAATCATAGTTTCTATATAAACGATACGTAATTAAGATAAAACTTGACAAGCCTCCCGATAAACTATCTAATGAAACTCCGTTGCTCCCAGTGGCAGGAATGGAAAGCACTTTAGAATCACACACGGAGGTATGCGAGTAAAAGTGAAAAAAAAAAGGTTAGCGGAAACTGCAACGAGGTAGATGAAACTGTAGGATCTCATTAATTTCCGCTTGATTCCAAATGGAATATTTAAAAAGGATTAGTCGACGAGTTGCCCGCCTGCAAGAGCTCGATCAGATGCTGAATTCAGAATCCCCGTGCAGCAGATTTCTCCCGGTAGTCAGATACTCCCCGCAAATCGAATGAACGTGAGCCAAATGAAGCGATATTGAAAGGCGATATCGACGCTTGGTCGCCCGACGCACAAATTCAATAACGAGCTCTAGAATAGAATTGCGAGTACGGATGAGTCTCTCGAGCCCGGAGCTGGTACCAGAATAAGGCGCAGCAGTGCACCAGGATCAGGATCGGAATGGAATCAGGTATTTCTACGTGGCTTTATACCGAGTCGAGGTATTGGAGTCGCATTGTATTCCATTGTGCCATCCGCAGTGCGATGCATTACTAGACTGTATATGTATCTTGTCTATCGTCGAGATAGGTATGTACCTACTTACCAATGGGCCCCGGGTACCTTTGATAAAAACCCAAGTAACCCAAAGTAACGAACAAAAGTCAACAATGCAAATTGAATGTCAGATCCTTGCAGATTTCAGACTTTCCACTATACCTATACACCACGGGCTAAAGATCCCATCGAAACACCCTGCTACATTCTAAGGTGGAAATTTGCGGCCGGGTAGCTACGCGAATGCTAGTCTGCTACAGGGTGGGTAATGAATGGCGGTTTGAACATCGTGGATGTAACACCCGACTAGTCTACCTCGAGACTCTTGCCAGGTTCTGGCTCGATCCCAGTGCTAGTGGCAGGAGTGCGCTGTACAGTAGACGTAGCAGGAATGAACGTAGTACCGGAACGCGTTAGCTGGCAAAGTAACACGTCTATTGATCGTCTTTGTGCCATAGGTATATGTATCTAGCTATCGCGAGGTCCGCACTTCTATATACATGCAAAAGTGTATAGTGTAGAAATAGGCTTTAAACCGAAGTTTATAACCGAGACGACGGGAGCGCTTCGTTGCCGACTGCATACATCGGACTCTGTCCAAAACGATTAACCCCTTAATTAAGAAAGACCAATTTGTGGTCCAACTATCTTTCTCCCTCCCTCTCTCTCTCTCTCGCTCCCTCGCTCTGTCTCTTTCTATCGCTCTATCCGAAGTTCCGATCGACCAGTAAATTGGAAGGACCTGCCGAGACCCACTTCGACGCTGATATACTTGGACTCCTTCCATTTAAACTCTTTCAATACGTCCCTATACTAGGTTCCTTTTAACATCGTATCCTTTTACCCATGTACGTGCGATGGCTACGGCATGGTTATATACACGAGGTATATACTGCTATACAGACGTAATACCTGGGTATTAGGAAAGTGAATATCGGAAACTCCCTGCGACTCTAATGGCTATCGTAAATCTGTCCTTGCGCGGACGTTGCGCGAATGTACAGTGGATGTCAGAAGCTCCAGACACTGTACTTTGTGTGCCATTCCTATCCTGCTATAGGATTGCTTATACCGGTAAGACGTGAACTCGACCGTAGATTTACAGGGGAGAAAAGTAGGAGTAATGTTTATTGGAGGATAAAGTTACTGGGATGACTTAATGAGCACAAAGAGAAATCTAAGGCTGTATCGCACCTAATAGGAGTTATCATAGAAATTAGATTAATCCTCTGCCTAAATAACACTTGACAATTAAGCAAAGTAAAAAAAAAATGACAACTTGTTGACAGACGATGAGCACATGACGATTCAGCTGTTGGTTTAGGAATACCAGATCGAACTTGCCAATTGTAATAATACGTAACACGTGTGTGCTCTGGAAGGTCTACACTATCGTCTAAGTCTATAGACGGATATGCATATGTATATGTACGTCTGTGCCAACTCTTATCTCTAATCATATCCACTGTTTGCTCTTTGGCTATTTTTGTTCCCATTTCATTACCGATACTATATGACGTCATTAAATAATAGATCCGGATCAAAGACAATACACGATCGCACGTATCATTTACATTGTCAAATATCGCAGCTAGTCCGTATTTTATCGACCGCACAGGTTATATCATTTAATTGGATTATTTTCAGCAAACAGAAGCAGCTGTAATTGTATCACGTAATGTAAGATATTAATCACTCTAATTATTGGATCATTACTGTTATGTTACATCGACGAATAATTAATTACTTATATCGAAATACGAAATATAACGTGAAACGTGACTCACGTTGCGTCTCTGTGCCGATCTTGAGTGACTATAAATAAAACTCCTCGAGATTCGCGTCATCTCGAGTCACTGGGACGTGCAGTATAAAGATCTGTTTACCTGTAACAGAAATAATAAGGAATAAATAACGGCAGGTATATAGAGTAAAATGAAGGTTGCTGTAAACTTCCAAGAAGTGGCAATATTTATTTTCCCTGCGAAATAGGTAAAAGCCAAAGTATATCTCAAGCTCGATGATAAAATCGTACATCTGCCATGGCATGTCTTATGGACCAGCGAAGAATGGGTGCCTGGAGTTTCCAAGGCTGCCAGGTCACTCGTAAACAAGCACGATAATACCAAGTTAATGATGTTTAGTTGGCGGATTTATGAGGGCACTGCATGTAGCCATGCAATTCCTGCAGGCAGCAGGTTCTGTCGCTGCTAAGACATAACACAGGCCGGATCGATCGTAGGCAGCGAATGTATAAAGGCTGACAGAAAGGATCGTCATTATTCGCTACTCGAGAAAAGGACCCACCGCTATTAAAATCCTTGGAAGAACAAAAAAAACCATAATGGAATTTTACGACTCGTCGCGAAAAGAAATCAACACGTGTCCGATAAAACAAAAGCTACGTAAAATGCTGCTATTATATATCCATATTTTCGTCATTCCATTTTTTTTAATTCTAAAAATACACGCTCGCGACGATCACACGTCGCTCAACACTAATATCGGTCTGTCGAATGCAACAACAATTTTGCCGATGATAGCGACAAATTTACGAGCATATAAAGCGCCGAGACGAGATCATTCAAAATGACTCGTTCCCTCGTTAACCAAGTGGAACCCAATTGCTCGTAACGTTATGATTAATAGAAAAAAATTAAATAAATAAATACGAAACACAAGCGGCAGAGAAAGGATTAACGAAAGTCAAAGCTGCCGAAAGATTTTAACGATCCATTCCCATCGGATATGAAGATAAACTGGGTAATGATCGAAAATAAAGCGAAAATGAATTAGCATGATGATGGTATTCGCTCGATTATAGTCGAATCGACTATTAACGGCTTATCGTCCGTAACCATACGCCAATGATCATCAGGCCAAATGCAATTGGCGCTCCAAAAAAAATGTACTTTATACTTCGACAAGGGCAGCAATAGATGGTATATGGGAATCACGGAGTGCGACCTCAGGATGATCAGTGGATAGAGATTTAAGGTACAGTACAGCACATATATCGATATCTCAGGTATACAGAGACCTCGCGATATAGATACCTAGACACACGGATGGATCCCCAGGAGTTGACTGCACCAGGAGGAGACGTGAGTTTACCTTGCGCCCGGAGGCTATCATGAAGGTAAACGCTCAGGGAGTAATTGACACTTTGTAGGGTAATACGGGAATATGTATTCCCTACGTATTCCGTCGGGTTCGCCTTCGTGGTCCCCGACCTAGCGTATAACCTCCTCTCGCCATGATATCCATCCGGCTCGATCATTACAGTCGCGTTACCTTGCTTCGAACTTATTACAGGCCGAACGGGCAATCTCGCAGCACGCGAACTTCGAAGACGTCCGAGTCCGGCAGGCAATTTATTTAATGACAACATTTAATAATAACGAACCCGAAGTGGATAGGTGCGACTGGCATTAACGAGCCTCGAGGTAAGGAACCGATTGCAATAAAGAGATCGAACCGAGAAGTGGTACCTTTATAGCTACCGGATATGGGTAGTCCGGTGCTTGAGAATAAATACTAATGCAAATAATTTTTATCGCATACGCTAAATGATCGTCCAATCAATTTGATAAAATCTTTAATGTTTCATCCAGTTATGGGGTATCTATTTATCAACGCAATGCTTATCGCCGATATAGTTCTCTGCAGTAAACATATTTCACGTAAGTAGAGACACGCGAGCGTATGTCCCCGTGTAAACGGCATGGTAGCAGCGCAGTAGCATAGCCAGTAGGCAGGATAGAGAACGTGTCGACTACGACATTGCGCGCGTGCTATGAATAGTTAAAGTCAAGTTAGCGGTGATTACCGCTTTGCTCGCGTGTGAAGTCCCATACAACTCGATAGGTGCCATGCTGCTGAAATTTTCTGATCTCGTACTAGAATACCCATTACTACAATTTTACTCTCCGTTCGCGAGACTGCCGGACTCAAAATATGCCTTTCGCGTCGAATACGGTCGTAGTACCGTCGCCGTCGCGGAGCTACCGCCATCGTACACAATAACATCGAACTAGTAGCGAACTGGTATAACCATACGTTGTACGACATAGATATACATATACTATAAGCTTGCAGTGAACATTCCAAGCATAGCTGGCAATATTCGCGAGATATTGGACGCATTCAATTAATTCCGTGACTCGTTTCGAGACGATTGTCACGCTTCCAAAGCTTCTCGGCGCAAACAGATACGTTTTGTGATTCGGGTCAAGGAGAGTCTGTCTGAACGTTGAATGTGACGTCCCAAAGGCGCAGACGAGAGACCTATCATTGGGAAATGTGTAATTGATACTGTCTAATGTCACTATAGGATTACTTTAAATGGATTGCAGTACATGTGTGTACAATTCCCATAAAGGACTACAGAGTACCTGCGCGTATGTAGGATGGTACAAGGGTGGGTACTCCGGTAGGTATCGATGGTGTAGTACCTACTCCAGGGCTTATGTTCGTCAATCAAAGGTAGACCGTGATGAAAAGTTTAGGACGCGTTTGATATAAGACCAATAAGCTTCGGCTGGCGTCGCAAGCCGAGCATAGATGGCAGCACAAAGAGCCGGTAGATTCATTCGAGCGCGAGTCTAATTACAAGCGGGTGCTTACGGTACGAGCAAGTAATACGATCGCTTGTGCTCATTAATAATTATTGTACGAGGAGAGTTAATACGCGGCATGATCACGGTTATAATTAGTGAGACGACGGCGGAGAGATTCGAAGGGGAGGATGAGAGAAAGCTGTAGGCTAGGTCGGTGAGAGGCGATGCGGTCTAAGAGAGAGAGAGGGAGGGAGGGAGGGAGGGAGGGATAGGAAAAGGAAGCTCAGAACTACAGAAAGCAGGGGAACCGGGGTCTGCCGTATAGGAACCAGGCTGGAGCCTGGTAATGAGTTTGCAGGAGTCAGGACGTGCCTAAGCAACGTAGTGATTCTCCTCTCTTTGAGTCTCTCTATCTTCCGCTCTTCCACTCCTCTGGCTACGTCAATGACGATAATTAGTCACCTGATGGTTTATGAGGTGCAGCCGCTAATTCATTAGGACGTCTACCGACGACGCGGGAGGCGTTTTATTACCGAAGCTACGAGAAGCGACTTGGCGTGATTTAGTGCGAAACCGGGATAACGTTACCCCCCTTTGTGGAAGGCGGGCAGGAGAGGGAGCAGACTGTGTTGCTCCCGAGGATCGAAAGGTCGTCGATACCTTTGGGATCACGGGGACTCACGTTTCTCCGATATAGGGGAGACGGAAATAGACGCTGGAAGAAATAGATATATGAGAGCCCATCTAATTTTCACAATCCAATAATGAGGTGCCTGTAACCGCGTCGGGACCCCGCGAAGACGGTACACTGTGCGACGTACCGGAAGTGAACCAAGGCATGCCAAGAAGGATAAATGCAACTGGAACGAACGAAGGAAGAAACGCGGTATTTGAAGAAGCGATGAGGGGGAGAGAGAGGGGGGAGGGGGTGACGGGTTCTTCAGCTCAGGTGAACTTATTATGACCTCTCGCGAAGAGGGTAGAGAAGAAGGAGAAAGACGAGGGGAAGGGAGATGGGTAGGAGGGGAAGGAGGCCATGATTGTTCTTCAAAACAATTTAAACTTTAATTGCTTCGGTGAACTGCAGAAATGGCGTTGCGACAGTCTCACTGTTTGCCATCGTAAAATTAATTGGCTACCCTTCCTCCCAAGCCGCACCATTCCACTCCATCCCTCCGCCATCCCTCTGCATCGTCCTCGACCAATTCGAACAGAGCCGACCTAGCTGTTTTCCCAGCTTCCAGCGCGATCCCAATGCAATTACCGGCCAAGCCGTCTGTCACGCCTGTGCTCTCGTGCAAACGTCCGGAGCCCCCGAATGTACCGAGTGTGTACGTCTGCTATGGATGTTAATACACGATTACAAATTACTGTCTGCCGTCGCAATCGAAACACGCACGCAGATGCCACAATTGGTCACGATTTCGCGCCCGTGGGTCAAGGCGAGCTGACACGTTAGCCAAAGTGTCCCTACCCGCCTCTCTTACCCGACGCGTTATCCGCCACTGATTAATACCTAAAAATAATACAAATTAACACACGTTGGAGTAAACAATGAAAAAGAGAGCCGAATTGAAAAAAACTGTTGTATAATTAAAATAATAAATTTAAGATTTTATTGTCGTCCTAGAGAAGCGGATGTGTTCAGGGAATTCCTGGGCTGCTTCCTTTTTTATTTTTATTTTTTAATCGAGAGAGCAAACGCGACAGTCGCTTGGCACTGGGCATTTGCATAATCCCAGCTGTATCGCGGATTCCAGAGTCACGTAAAATACTGCAGTGCGAATTCACAATCGTGCGACGTGCACGCTCCAAGAAATACAATTCTCGTACTATGGATACCATAGGGAACTGAATTTGTTGATATTCAGTTAGAATGACACTTCGGCAGACAACTAGACCAGCTCTCGCTCGATCGCTCGAACGGAAACAGTCGGCCTGGCAAAATGCATCGTGGCAACGTGAAATCCAGAGTGCAGTCGAAGGCTGAGCTTGTGGGGCAACAGAGGGATGATGCATCGATCGACTTCACCTGCAAAACCACCCCGCTCCCCGTATCGAGTTTTACAGAGAGTGCGCGAGAAAATAGGATTTGCGATATAGCGTATAGTGCTGTGTGGCTGATTGGATATATATATATATATACATACATACATACATACATACATATAAAGAGAGAGAGAGAGAGCGAATATATTCGCATACGCGCTTGTGTACACATTTGAGTGAGACTACGAAATGCAACGTGGAATTTCCAGTAACGTTATTTCGCACGAATAACGTTATACCGACTAGTATTAATGCGAATGCAGGAAAATGGTAATGGACCGATATAGAGGCGATGGATCGATACGGAATTGTCAAACTTTATCGACCCTTTAAACAGTGTTGTTTATAATAAAGACAAGTGAGAAAAAAATATACCCCAACAGCCTCTCACAATTTGCATGCGTTTGTCAACCAAAAGTTGCTAATAGTTATAAAAAATAGTACAATAAAAGGAATATAGTGTCTACAGGCCGTCTAAAGCATGTCTAATTTAATCTCAAAAGAGAGACAGATACGTGTCAAAATATTAACGGCATTGAAAAAAATTATTAAAGTATACTCAAGGACACACTAAAAGTAGAAACAGTCACCGATGGCAGCGCACGTGGAATGGGTCACGAGGCATGGGCTATCGGGCAAGAACCTCGCAATCATTTTAGATTAAAATATGTATAGCGCGGTGGCACGAGTCAGCCGCGTGATTATGAATGAAACAATAATTGAAAGTTAATTGCAATTACGCGCAAAAACAGCGAAGCCTTATCGCACCGCGCCACGCTCGTTAAACGAAGACGAAACGATGGGGAACAAGATAGCAAGAGGGAGTGGGAGAGAGAAATTTCATAAAATCATCACGGCGCTTGATAATTGCACCCAAAGTGCTAGACATAACAGAGGGACAATAATGCTCCAGTTGAAAGCTGTAGGGAAGGAGGATGACGACAGTCTGCAGCATCCAATGGATTAGACTATACGCGAAAAGAAAGTACAGGAAGAAGTCCGTGAATACAGTACACTCACTTAGACGGTTATATAGTACCTATAGGGATAACATTTTCTCAGCCTTCAGTTAATGGATGCTTGGTCCCTTCTGTGCATAAGTGCAATAACAAGGGAGTACCTGTACAATGTAACCTTGTGGATAATCATTGCGCGAATATCATTTTACTTTACACGCGAAAATATTCGCCGTGCGAAAGAGGCTGAAACAAAGATATATATATACACTTACGTAATATCGCTAACGTATGCAACAACGCCAACTTTGCCATTTGATAACAATGTATTACCGAACGCATATACATATAGATATAACTAGAGTCAATGCTGTGGCTTTTCTCGAGCTTGTTTTTGAGCCACTCGCGACCCCCTAAACCTCAAACACTGGTAGCTCCACGAAAAACCTTACATTGAAAAAATTCGCAACATCGACCCGACGAAAAAGATAGGAACTAAAATTCGCGCCATACAAACCATCCAGCAGTGAATAAAGTCAGGGAACGAGGGACAACAGGATGACTCTGAGTCGGTGTCTGCTCGTGAATTCCTAGAGAAAGCGCCGTTACGACAGAGCGCGTCGCGACGTCCTTTTCATTCGTTATTTTGGGGTCTTGTACGAGAATGCCATGACCCCGGAACAACGGGGGGGGGGGGGGGGGGTAGGAACGGAACCAAAAAGACCAGAATGACTCTACAGACTGACCTCGCGCGGTGCTCTAGGTTGCCGTAATTAAAAGCAGCTACGAGAAGAATCCCAAGCGTTTAGCTCGAGCTAAAAGCATAGAGACTATCTGTACTATTCTCTTTACAGCAGGAGACTCGGAAGCAGCTAACACAGTGTATTCCGGCTGTACCTACGTGCGGTGAGGTCTAGAGTGGAATAGAAAAGAAGCCAGGCACATAGTATCGTAAAGTAATGAAGTAAAGCAGAAAAAAGATAGAAGCGAATACTTTTGCAGACCAAAGTAAAGTACAGGTCGTGCGGAACGTATTCGCACAGTACGTAGACGTACAGGACGGCCACAATATGCGTGGTCTAACGTCTCCGTGGAAATAGCGTGCCGTCGACTACCATTTGCGATGCGTATGCGGATCGCTGAGCTTTTGGTGACTAGGCGGACGACTGAATGGACGGATGGATGGAATCATAGACGGATGACTGGACGAATCGATGGATGAAGAAACGCACGAATGGACAAAGATACGAATAGGCACTACGGTTGAAAAATCATTGATTCGCAAGACCCAGTAGCCCTAAACGAATTTTGCATTGTGAACTTTGCCCTCAACGAAGCCCCTTAACCTTTTACTTCTGTCGCTTCGTTCTCTCCCGAAAATTAGCTTTAACCGATATTCTTTACCTTGCCGAAGGTTGCAGTCACCTGCAGTTTTTTTTAATGGGATAATCTGCAATGACGCAATAATTAACTGCCATTAATCAAGTTCTAGGTCGCTTTATAATAATAATGATACTGAATGTCGTTATCATTAATCATATCGGTGTCTTTATACCATGAAACGTGTATACCAACCGCGATGGTTTATCCGAAGAAAACTATATACGGATCTCTGAATAAATAAATTGTCTTTCGGTGCTATCAAACTTTCCAAGAACATGGATTAGGCACGGTTCTATATATATCCTGGCACGTTCCCACTCGACTCTATTTAAATCGCTTCTGCCTCATAATATTGCATCAATATTTATCAAGTCACGCTCGGACCGCCGTACCGAATTGATAAGAACTACCAAATAGAGCCTTGGTAGTTTAATTTTACGGTATGAGAAAGGTATGATTAGGCCCTAAGAAAATTCTTTGAACAGGCAATTACGATAAACGTCGTCCCTTGGCTCTTCCAGCTGAAACCGTAGCAGTCACCGGTTACATGATTACCCGTCAATTTATCCATGAAGATCAGATCATTTCCAAGCAATGCTATTCCCAAAAGTCATCCATATGGATTCCCAGACAATTCAAAAAAAAAATTTTATTTCCCACCAACTCCCAATCGATTCACCGTAAAAATTTGCGTTCGCGCGAACTCCTCCACTGGTTTTTTAAAAATATCATTCTACTACAATACATAAGTCCTAGACGTATTTTTTCAATTTCCAACCTCACCGTCGCACCCTCGTCAGGTGATTAATAATTAGTGACATTGGCATGGCGCATGATATCGGCAAACGCATTTTCGGTTCAACGGTAACATCGATCCCTTCAGCCCAAGACCCTCAATCAGCTGGAGCATAGCTACGATGATCACGACGCCATTATCGGACGATCACCCTGAAATCCTGACATCGCACGATCAAGGTCGAATGCACAATGTATAGTTACGTAGGCACGTCTATCCATCTGCATATGTACACATGTATATACATATACCTACGTGTGCACAATGAATCGTGACAGAGGCTGGGAGCCGGATGGTTAACCGTACAGTAGTAATAAGGGTAACGAGTCACGGCACGTTGCCTATGAAGGGTTTCGATAGAAAACGATATAAATATGCCATGGGTTATACATATCATAATGCATCTTCTATCTCGTACAGATCCCAGTAAAACTTTGGAAGAAAACTATACCCACATTTTATACACTGCTGAAAGATAGTCTTACCCATAAATGCAGGATGAGTTTATACGCGCTATAAAGCGCCCAAGTAAATTGGTAGGTGGTATCTGGCTGTTACAGGCGCAAAGCCGACTGGCTCTCGAGTATATTCCTTTGGCAAAGTGCCTGTGCGAATGAATACGTATGGCGTGCAGCACGGGATGGGAATATCGAGAAGAAGTATACCGTGTCATGAAAGGGATACTTTAGAATGCACTCTCTAGCTCGTTAAACTGGTGCACGCTTGTGATGTGCATATTCCGAATAGTACACGCAGATCTGTAGGAATAAGTTTATTATCGTAGCGAAGACCTAGGAGGAAAGTAGAAGGGAAAAAAACGTTAAGGCGAACATCTTACAATTATGACGTTATAGACGAAGCGCCAATTACGTATTCGATTTATTCGTTTTGCCAAGAGGATATATATATGTGTATATATGTACGAGTCGGATAGTGAAGAGGTGCAGCAATCGTCGACGTGATTGGAATGAATAAGACTTTAGGATTTTGGATGCGGCTAATTAGCCGGATATAACTAACACGTAGGTGTGATATGGCGCGTACGTAATTTTTGTAATTGAACTTTCACGATTAGGTCAATGACGAATGTAAATTTCTATTTAAAAAACCATATATATATTGTAACGTATTTTTTTCTTAACCCGATACCGATAGCAAAATTCGAGAACGACAGTCTGCGAGAACCAACCTACGTTACCTTCGTCCGTCCACCCTTCGTTCATGCATCCACATGCCAGGCGGGCGCCAGCCAATTCTTATTTCACCGGGAATTGACGAGCCGGTATGAACTGGGAGTTGGGGTGGAACAGGCCCAACTCCACCAAAACGAGAGCTC